>CM019160.1:27384861-27445492 GCA_009733165.1 Naja naja | reverse complement strand
CCCATCAGGCTGAATCGATGCTGGTCCTCCTTGCCTCTCCTTTAAGCAGTTTTTAATTCCTCTTTCCCTTTTAAAAAAATACTCTTCTATTTTAATAACAGGGGGCTTCATGGGCCCCTAAATTAGCCCACCGAGGAATTGGGGAGCCTCACAAGTTGTGGGGAAAGTTGGTTCCCCGCTCCTCCAATTTTCAAGCATGTCTCGATGCACGGAAGAGGGCTTGCAAGTCTCTTTTTTTTTTTCAATCCCACCCCTCCATTTCGTTCAGATCTTCTCGTCCCTGGCAATTGTACGAGGCACGATTCCCATCCGAATCCTGGCCAGCTTGGATTGGACCAGCCTTTGGGGTAGCGAGGAGAGAAACCATGGAATGAGAAAGAAGGAGGGAAGGATTCCTGTTCTCTTCTGCTAGTGCTAACCCTGGAGGGAGAGGGAGGGGGCAGGAAATCAGATTGCACTTTCTGCCGGCAGTTTTCCACTGCGGCTTGCACGCTGGGTGTGAACTGGATCAGATGTGACTCAACTGGCTGCTTGAGCTTTCTCGGTTGCACTGAGCCAGCGTAAAATGTTCTGTTCAGCCGTCTTCCTGTCCCTCTGCTCTCAGCTGAGTTCTTTCTGGATTTCCAAAAGCCCAGGAATAATATCCTCGCCGGGGAATGTCTTGTAGCCGCCCCACACACACAAAAAAGTGGAGGGGGAGGCCAGAATAGTGTGATCTAAGCTCCTTCTGGATATATATATTTAAATATATATATATTTAAATTTTTTAAAATATTTAAAAAGATTTTTTTTTAATTAAAGTGTTTTAAGAAATTTAAAAATTGATTTAAGGGGAAAATAATAAAAAAAAACCAGGCAGACGTTTGATCGTCTGGTTTGGGAGGCCATTTTGACTTTTTGGAGGCTCCTGAAATCCTTTCTCCCCCCCCCTCTTTCTCCAATGTTTGGAAAGAGAGAGAGAGCGTGTGTGAAGGAGTTCTTTCATCTTGATTTCTTTTCCGATCGTTTCCTTCCAAAGCTCACAATTTCACCCGCTGGCTCAGAATATTCAGAAATACCTTTTGATTTGGAGAATCTGTAGCAGAGTTGTGTTAAAAGTTGTGCGTGCACAAGCCCTCCAAAATGCGTTTTCAGTGTTTCTTTTCCTTGCCGGCTTGAAGATATGGGTGGGCTTCGATTCCCAGAATTTCCCACCCTCTGGTCAACATGGCCGGCAGGGGAATTCTGGGAGTTGCAGTTCCACCTTGATCTTCAAGCTGATTTATATCATCCAGAGCAGAGGTCTCCAAACTTGGCAGCTTCAAGACTGGTGGACTTCAACTCCCAGAATTCCCCTGCCGGCCATGTTGGTGGTGGGGGAAATTCTGGGAGTTGAAGTCCTCAAGTCTTAACGTTGCCACATTTGGGGGTCCCTGATCCAGAGAATATGTAGGGCAGGACATTCAGCCTGGAGAGATTTCTTGGGGTACAGGAGACCCCCCCGTCTTCTGCTCCACCCCCTTCTGATGGGGGGGGGTGTCCCTCCCCAGCTCTGTCTTTCCAGCTTTCATGCCTTGATGCCATCTTCTGCAGCTTACCTACCCACAGTGCATGTCAGCATTTTGGAAAGAAAATCTTATTTGGGCCTCTGGACGTGCATCATGTACGTTGCCTTAAGGCAGGGGCCTTCAAACTTGACCGCTTTAAGACTTGTGGACTTCCACTCCCAGAATTCCTCCTCCAGTTGTTAGCTTAGGAATTCTGGGAGTGGAAGTCCACAAGTCTTAAAAGTGGCCAAGTTTGGAGACCCTTGCCTTAAAGAGTTCAGGACTACCCTCCCATCATTCCCCATCTAGCAGTGGAACAGATGGGATTCATAGTCCCACCCACCACTCCTTCCATCTCTCTAGGGTACCCAGAAAGGCGAGGCTGTGAGGGACGGGACATCCAGATTTAAAGGAAGGGGCTATGTCATGCTTTTAATGTGTGCCCCTCCCCAAAAACCGTGGCATGTACCGCCATAGTTGGAGTGCGGTCTTTGTCTGAAAGCGGGGCTTCCTCCTACCAGTGTCCTTCCTTGGCTGGGAACGCTGGGTCTTGTAGTCCTAATCCGTCTGACAGGTTGGGAACGGTTGCGGGGTATCATATTCTGAAGGCACTTAAATCGTGAAACCCAGCCCTGAAATATTTAGTGTGGCCTTTTTTCCCCTTCATTGCTTGTCATTTTTCCAGTCTTCTTGGAATCATTCCGAAAAAAAATCACCCATAAAACCCAGACACAGCGGTTTTTCTCTTCCCTACCCCCACCCCCAAAGCCTGGTGATGGTCAGAGAATGATCCATGTGAAAAAAAACCTCATTTTTTTTCCCCCTTTTTTTTCCCACACCCCCCTCATGCCTTCCTTAAAGGCTTGTCACTTAAAGAACAAGGTACTTTTTCTGTAACTTAAAAACTGCAGCTGGTGAACTTTGAATGCGCTGATTTGTTTCGGGGGTTTTAAAATAAAAATAAGGGTGGTTTTTTATTTTTATTTTTTCCCCATTCCCCCGGAATTAAAAATGAAGGGTGTGTTTATTGGATGCTAAAGCTGCACATGACAAATGTACTGTACATTTATTGCTGGAATTTCTTTCAAATCTGGGTTTTGTTTCGTTTTTTTTTTTTTTTGGTCTGGGGTGCGGGAGGGCAGTGCTCACATGTTCCTCGTGGCTATGAGTGCCTGGGGTGGGAACCCCCTATTGCAAACAAGGGCTCATTGTTTTTTTTTAATAAATAAATAAATGATTTTCAAATCTTCCATAAAGATGACATGTGTCTTTTTTGGTTAAAAAAAACCCCTAACATCCATCAGTCACCAGTTCGCTGTCTGTGACTAACTTTGTGATGCCAAAGGAAAAGCATTGTGATATTATATCTTACAGAAACAGATAATCAGAGTCAGAAGGGACCTTGTAGGTCATCTAGTCCAACCCCCCACCTAAGCAGGAGACCCTACACCATTTCTGACAGGTGGGCAGTCCAGTCTCTTCTTGAAAGCCTCCAGTGATGATGAAGCTCCCATAACTTCCAAGGGCAACTTCTGTTCCATGGGTTGGTTGATCTCACTGTCAGAAAGTTTCTCCTTATTTCCAAGTTGAATCTCTCCTTGATCAGTTTCCATCTATTATTCCTTGTCTGGCCTTCGGGTGCTTTGGAAAACAGCTTGACCCCCTCCTCTCTGGGGCAGCCCCACAAATATTGGACCATTGCTATCCTGTCTCCCCTGGTCCTTCTCTTCCCTAGACTAGCCAGGCCCAGTTCCTGCAAACATACGATGAATTCATCGTATGTTTGAGCCTCCAGTCCCCTCATCATCCTGGTTGCTCTTTGTACTTTTTCCAGAGTCTCGACATCTTTTTTGTAGTGTGGTGACCAAAACTGGATGCAGGATTCTAGTGTGGTCTTACTAAGGCTTTATAGAGCGGTATTAGTACCTCACTTGATCTTGATTGTATCCCTCTGTTAATACAATTTAGGATTCCATTGGCTTTTTTGGCTGCTGCTGCACACGGCTGGCTCCTATTTAGCTGGTTGTCCACTAAGACTCCAAGATCCCTCTCCCAGTTCCTGCTATTGAGAAATCTGGTTTCGCCCAGTCTATATGTGAGGTTTTGGTTTTTCTTGCCTGAGTGTAGGACTTTACTTTCCTCTACATTGAATTTCACTTTGTTAAATATGGCCCATATTTAATATATAATTTAGACCCATGACTTAATCCTCCTACGCCACTCCCACCCTCTCCAGGCCACAAAGATTCACATGGCCCCAAATTGCCGTTTTGTGAACTTGAATTTCAGAGGTGTGATCTCTGCAGGGCATGGAACAGCTTCTGTGCAGCAACTTAACAATGGGGGCGAGTTTGATTGTGTGGTTCTGGCTAGGTTTGGACTGCCAGGGAGGGAGAGAAAGAGAGTTGCCTTTGTGGTTGAGCCAATTTTGGTTTTGTTCCTCTTTTGATTCTGGCTTGAAATGCAGCTGTGATTGATGTCAATAGATCACAAGGGCCTGCTGGCATTACTAAAAGTTTCATTTCTGTTCTTCCACCCGCTATTACTGGGAATGGCAGCTCACATCCTGATGACTTCTCTCAGTTTTAGGGAAGGGGAAAACATTTACTGTATTTGGCATTGCAGTAAATGAAATTGAATGTATATGTTCTGACCTAGGCTTCACAAAATCCCGCAGCAGACTCCTTGTCCCGACAAAACCCCATTTTTATTAGGCTAAGGTGAATTCCTATCATTCACATCCCCCAAAGTCCCGGCAAACAGTCTTTCAAGGGTGAATTACAACTACAGACCTTAGCAGGCTTGGAGAGTTGCCAGGCCGATAGCTTCCAAGCACAACGTTGTAACAGAAAATACTTGGCAAGGAGACTCTGAGAGTCACGAACAAATCTTCACACTAATTAAACGAACTAACTGTCTCCTGCAAGCACCACTCCCTTTTTGCCCCTCTTTCTTCCCTACACGAGGGGCCGTTCACTGTCCATCCCTGCCTTTACTCCCGAGTCGACCCTTGTTCCTTAACTCTTCCCTTCTGGCAGTTCTGTGCATGTGCACATCGGGAACAGGCTCCAGCTGTTCTTCTGCCCCACCGAACTCTGATTCCGAAGGCAGCTGATAACTGTCGGACGGCCCTTGGCCCCATCTCTGCCTCCGACGCAGAGCCCTCACCAGAGCCTTCCCCAGACTCCAGCACTGGCCCGTGTTCCACCCCAACCTCCTCACTGTCCTGTTCTGCCACCAGCTCTGCTGGCTGCTGGCGGGCCACAACTGTGTAGTTGTGGGTCAGGCCCACAGGGGAACGTCATTTTCTATCCTTGCCTGAAGCCCATCCTTGCGCAAGGGGGGGGCCTTAGATGTTCCCCCATCATTTCGCTTCTTCCAATTGCTCAGTGTGCTTTGTGGTAGAAGTGAAACATCCAACCGTCTCGTGTGGGTGCACACACACTTCCCTCAGATTAAATCTGGAACACCCTGTTCCTTAAAGCAAGACCAAGGTAATTACCAGTTGTTTTTAAAAAAGACATTTGAGTTTTTTTAAAAAAACACTTATTAAACATTAGAGTCACACTAAAAAAGATGTTGAGATTCTAGAAAGAGTGCAGAGAAGACTTGCCTTGTTGCAAAGCGGCAAACTTGGGGAAAAGTCATGTTGCAACATCAGGCCAGATGTTCTGGACACTGCAAAGGTCATAAGGGTGAGGACTGATCATAAAAGTTACTTCTTTGGCACCATTGTAATGGCCCTTTAACCATTAGGCTGCACTCACTTGGAAGAGCTTGAGCCAATCTGGCAAAAGAAGGGGAAATGTTGGAGACGTTGACCAGCCAGGGACAAAACTCCACCTTTCACGGATCTGCACATTGGTGCACACTGAGGCCTGGTGTGCTGTAAAGCCTTCCTGCCATTTTATCACACCCAAGCAGTAGAATGCCACCTGGGGAGGGTTGACAAGGCCAACCACTGACCCCAGGCCCATCTGGAGTTCTCCTGCTTCTTGGAGGCAGCGCCAACAGGTTACAGCAATGCTTGTGAGCAGGAAGCGCATGTGAACGACAGTCAGGAAGTAGGCATGAAGAAGAATGCAGTGAAGCTGGGTTGCAGCTCTGCCAAACCTTGAGGGAATGTTTGCTGCTGGTCACAGGAAGCGATGAGCCAATGAGTCACGCTCACAGTGCTCCCTGTTGTTTCCTGGCTGGATTGGGACCCAATGATGTGAAGCAAGTGATGTACAGTTGCGCCATGCTCATCGTTGCACTCTTCCAGTAAGACTAACAACGTTGCATGAACCTAGCCTCTGGAAAATGGATTAGTGTGTCATTTCGCAATTAGGCAACTCCCAGAAGTCCTCAACGGGGTTGAGTTTAAGTCCACCCATCTGGGAAATGCTGGATTAGTGCCACAACTGTGGTTGGTTGAAAGCGGGCTTAGCCGGTGCCTTTGTGAACTGTCATCCAAAGTTTATAAATTAGCCTTCCATCTGAATCCAGCCAATCTCATTTCACCCCCAAAATCCAATTCTATGTTACTGGAATGGACTAAATATTACATGTTAGAAGTACAAGGAAGGAATGTAAGGTTGGTTTACATGATCAAGGTTAAAATAGATATAGTTATTTCTGGCAATCCTTACTGGACTTTTGCTAACACCAGGATTGAAATGATTATATTTTATGGATTGTTTAAAGATAAGAGATAATAATAATATTATTATTATTTTAGTCTGTATTAAGGGAGTTAAAGTGCAGAAGGGGGTATAAGTGTTTATAGTTTGTTAGTGTATGTTTGAATAAGATTGTCAGATATAACACCCTGTATTTTACTCTGGGAAGTCCGGGGGGGCGGGAAGGGCGAGGGAGGGATGCGGGGAGGGGAGGCTTATTGCTTAAAAAATGTCCTTTTTGTAAAACTTCAATTAAAAAAAAGATAAGAGATAAGATATGGAAAAAGGAGATCATTTGTTGTAATTTAAGAGGAGGTGAAAATTATTAAAAGTGCTTACACTTATTGCGATGAAGGTTAGAAGTTATTTTTTTTAGTATTTCCTTCCTTCCTCCTTTGCATCTTTTTCTTTCTTTCTCTTTCCTTCCTTCCTTCTTCCTTCCTTCCTTCCTTCCTTCCTTCCTTCCTTCCTTTCCTTTTCTTTCTTCTTTCTTTCTTTCCTTCCTTTCTCTTCCTTTTCTTCCTTCAATCGTTCCTTCCTTCTCTCTCTAATTTTTACTATTGCAATTAAAATATCTAATGATGTTATTTAAAAGAAAACAGAGCGCCCACCTGGCGCTTTTGAGAAAGTGGGGCAGAGGGCAGGTGGGCTGAATCTTTGTTCCTCCACCTATAGACATGTGACAGGTTGAAAACTTGTTCCCTTGTCAAGCCTGGCCAGCTTTTAACAACAGCAGAGCAGGTTAACTACTATATGGTTAATATTCCACCTTTGTTCAAAGCCTGTCCTGCCACTGAGTTTGCTTTGTCGGCTAACCTTGCAACTTGCAGAAGGGGCTGCCAAGGGGTGGGGAGGAGAAGGGATTTGACCCATGGTGGAATACTGAAGCTGGGCAAAATGAAATGCTTCACACCCCACCCTCTTCAAGAGTTTAGCAGTCGTTGTAGTGCGTGGGACATTTTCTGCAAGCAGCAGCTGAATTGCAAAGGGAACTCTAGACTTGCCCCTGACTTCTTTCTATTTATCTTGCCGGCTTCTCTGATGTTCTGGGTGTGCCAGTCCAACATTTAGGTCAATATTTCTCAACCTGGGCCACTTTCAAAAAAATGTGTGGACTTCAACTCCCAGAATTCCCTAGCTGGCATGCCAATGAATGTTAAGATGTGCGGCCTTCAACTCCCAGAATTCCCCAGCCAGCATGGCATTAGACATATCAGACATTTCAATCACATATTTGCTACCTGCTTGGAAGCCCATGGAGATCAGTGTGACCTGGGCTGAAATGTTAAAACTTTGCTTGTCGGTCTGGATAGGTGGAGGAGAATGTCCTGCAAACATTTTAGGGTCCAAAATGAGCAGTGGCTCTCATTATCCTTCCAAAAAGATGAGGAAGGGGGAGAAATACAGATCCAGGATCCAGTCTGAGCTACTACTGGGACCAAAAGTTCATTCTTCCAAGTTTTTGGGCTGGTACACAATAACTTGAAGAGATCTTCAGAGGATCCTCTCTCTCTCTCTCTCCCTCCCTCTTCCCCCCCTCTATCTCTCTCCCTCCTTCCCTCCCTCCCTCTCTCTCTAATGTGTGTGAGAAAGAAAATTCTGGAGAGACAGAATGAAAGCGAGCTTTCAACCTGAAAACCTGGAAGAAATAAACCTTTCGACTCAGATTGGATCCTGCAATATTACCCAGGGACGCCTTCATTCGCAAATACAGACCCAGTTTGCTTTTCCACTTTTATGTATTCCTTAACCAGCCTAGGATGCTAAAGAAAATTCAGACAACTGCAAGATTTTCTGTCTCAATTCTAGAAGAGAGGGGCAGGAAGCAGCTCCCCTCTCCCCTTGGCCAATCTTAAATACCGTGCTAAAGGGGGAAAAAAAGGCAGAATCACAGCAAGTGGAAAATTTGACGCAGAAGTCAAATAATAGTAAGAGGGAAGCTCCCAGTTTCTGTATTCCCTCCCCCTTCGGCCGCGAGGGCAGCAGGATCCAGCTTTTAACAGCCAGCCAGCCCAAGCTGTCTGCAATTGTTCCCCTGTCCCATACACAGAACTTCCTTCCAGAATCAGAAGGTGCCCCAGATAATATTTTGGATTTTTTAAAAAATACACTGTAGAGCCTGAATTTGCACTCGCCTTGAAAAAGGAGAGTGAAAAGGGGATTGAAATGGAGAAAAACCAAATTCTTTTCACCTCCTGGGCTTCCCTAAAGAAAATGTGCAGTTTGGTGTTAGAGACTTAATATAATCCGCACCACAATCTGGTGCGTGACCCAGGTACTCCTTGACTTACAACAGTTTGTTTACTGACTGTTTGCCCATTTTTTTCACACAATCATTGCAGCATCATGCGATCAAAACTTGGCAACTGACTCGTACTTACGACGGTTGCAGTGTCTCAGGGTCCCGGGGTCACTTTTTGTGACCTTCTGACAAGCAGTTGATGGGGGAATCAGATTCACTAACAACTGCAGTCGTTCTCCTTTTCTTGGTGGTCTTGAACATGGTGCTAAGCTTGGTGGTATTCTTTCAGACGTTTCATGACCCAACTGGGTAATGTCATCAGTCCTAGAAGGGAGTGGGGATTGTGGGGAGGAGGTGGAGGAGGAGTGTGGGGTCCTTAGTGCTCGCTGAGCTTGGTGGCTTTCTTGCAGACGTTTCAGGATCCAACTAAGTAACATCTTCAGTGATAGAAAAGAGCGAGCTTTACAAACAGAGCAAATCCCATTCCATTTTAGCACTGGTGATGTTACTTAGTTGGGTCATGAAATGTCTGCAAGAAAACCACCAAGCTCAGAGGGCACCAAGGACCCCACAATTCAGTCCTGAGCTACAAATAATTCTATCAATAGCAGGGTGACTTCTGCCTCATCTTCCCCATCTACAAAATGGATCTAAGGATTGCAGTTGAGCTGACCGATTTCTGACAATGCATATAAAGAGCTTGACAAAATAGCCACCTAGCTAATATTTGTTACTTAGCTAATGTTTATTTATTTGTTCTATTTCTATGGCTACCCATCTGAGTCAAAGGCTCTGCGTGGCTTACAATTCAGCGGTTGGGCGGTTTACTTAATTCCTATTCTAGTTTTATGGTTTCTGGGCCTCATACCCAAACACCCACCTGCCCAAACTCTACACCTTTTCCTACCATTGCTTCTTGAAAACGACTAGAACTGTGCAAAATACAATTGATCTCCAGATCACTGGGAATAGCAACAGCAGAAATTAGACTTAAATCTGGATCGCTGAGTGCTTTTCCCATCCAGCTTTGATTCCAGCTGGGTAAAAAAAGGTAAGCAGTTTTTTTTCCCTTTCTGGGGAGGAGGAAGGGAGGAATCAAAGTAATAAAGCTCAGCCGAAGAGCAGGCTTGCCTGCCTTCTTTTGCTGAGCAAAGTCTGTGCAAGCATCTCAGGGTTATTAATTGCTGAGCAACCATAAATCCTGATCTGAGACGCAGGAATGTTGCTGACAGCCGTGGGTGCAAATGATAACTTTGTCCTCTTTTTCCTGTCCTGCCCCATTAGTGAGCAAAGGTCCTCTTTAATAGCCTCCACTGTGTTTAAAAGTCTGTAGAGATTCCCAGTCATCTAGGTCATGTTTTTTTCAAAGGTGTTCTTTTCTCAGGAGGCAACTGGACTTTGTTTTTTTTTATTTTGAAAATGTTTCACTTTTCATCCAAGAAGCCTCTTCAGCTTTGATAGGATAGTGGGGAATGGAAGGATTTATATTGCTTGCAGACAGCTGGTCATCTGCATCCTTTTAGAGGGTCATTGAGGCCACTTGGAGGTTTAGCTGTGTCCTCAGGGTCACCTGAGTAGTGCAAATAGTTCCTGTAGTCTGCAATTTTTCATCTGGAAATCCATTCCTACTCCCACATCATTCAAAGGATGTTTGTCCCAAATTGCATAGCTAAAAGTCTGTAGAGATTCTCAGTCATCCAGTTCATGGTTGTCCCAAAGGTGCTTTTTCGGGAGGCAATTGGACTGTTTTTTTTCTCTGAAGACATTTAGCTTCTCACCCAAGAAGGTTCTTCAGCTCTGACAGGATAGTGGGAAATGGAAGGCTTTATATCTTTGTATATAGGGGTTGTATTACAGTATCAACTTCTTTTTCCCCTTCCCATTCTGGAGAGAATTTCGTTAATCCACTGATCATCCACAGAGTCAAAGAATAGAATAGAATTCTTTATTGGCCAAGGGTGATTGGACACACAAGGAATTTGTCTTGGTGCAAATACTCTCAGTATACATAAAAGATACATTCATCAAAAGTCAAGAATCATAAGGTACAACACTTAATGATATTCATAGGGTACAATAAGCAGTTGAATCATACTAGGAAACAGTCCATATAGATCGGAAGCGACAAAGTTACAGTCATACAGTCACAAGTGGGAGGGAATGGGTGTGGAGGGATGGTGTGGAGGATGGGTGATAAGAGTGATGAAGATTAACAGTAATAGTAGTGCAGACTTTGTAATAGTTGGACAGTGTTGAGGGGATTATTTGTGTAGCAGAGGGATGGCATTCAGGAAAAAACTTGTGTCTAGTTGTTCTGGTGTGCAGTTACAGTCATACAGTCGCAAGTGGGTGGGGAGGGGTGATAAGGAGTGATGAGAAGATTAACAGTAATAGTAGTGCAGACTTTGTAATAGTTGGACAGTGTTGAGGGAATTATCTGTTTAGCAGAGTGATGGCGTTCAGGAAAAAACTGTCCTTGTGTCTAGTTGTTCTGGTGTGCAGAGCTCTTTAACATTGTTTTGAGGGAAGGAGTTGAAACAGTTTATGTCCGGGATGTGAGGGGTCTGTAAATATTTTCACAGCCCTTTTTTTGACTTGTGCAGTATTATACAGGTCCTCAACTGAAGGCAGGTTGGTAGTAATTGTTTTTTCTGCAGTTGTGTTTTGTAGCAAAGTCACTGGTTTGGGTCATCATTTTCTGTTTTTCAGACTCTACCATCAACCTGTCCCTGGTGGCTAAAAATTGGCTTAAAAGATTGATCGAGCCAAAGTCACACATTGGAAACCACATGGCTGAAAGTCTGTGGAGATTCTCCATCCACCAGGTCATGGTTGTCCCAAAGGTGCTTTTTCCAGGAAGCACCTGGACTTTCTTGTTTTTTTTTCTTGGAAGACATTTCACTTCTCACCCAAGAAGCTTCTTCAGGTGTGACAGGATAACCCTTCCATTCCCCACCATCCAGTCAAGAGCTGAAGAAGCTTCTTGCATGAGAAGCGAAACGTCTTCAAAAGGAAAAACAAGGAAGTCCAGTTGCCTCTTGAAAAAAGCATCTTTGGGACAACCAGGACCTGAAGGACTGAGAATCTGCACAGATAAGCCAGGGGAAGCTGTTTGGGGAGCTTGGCTACGATCCATGGGAGACACTCCTGAGCCCCTGCAGGTGGGTGTGAAACAATGGAGAGGCAGGCTGGGTTCACACAACCTCTGGGCCAGCATGGGGTTAAACTGGGTGGTTCTAGTGTTGCATTGACCCAGTTCATGTGGCTAGATTAGGGTTAGTGCATTGCATGAACTCACTAAGCCATCTTTTAGCCAGCATTGCCTTGCATCCAACTCCTTGGCCAAAGTTCAAGACAGCTCCCATGATGCTTTGCGGCCCAGAGGTCCTTTGACCAATCCCTGGGCAGGGTTGGCTCAGCACCAGGCCTTTCCCATGAGCCTTTGCTTCTCTACCGTCTCGACGTTAAGGGAGGGAGGGGCTTCTCTTGGTTGAACGTTCAAGACGACCGTTGGAGAATCTCGCCCCTCCCTTTTTCTTTTCTGGAACTGAGATCCTTATTGGTTCATAAGATGAAGAAGGGCAGGGTTGGGACCGAAGTCACGTCTACCAATTAAAATAAAGCTCGAGCGTTACCGGTCCAATGGGTTTCCAGAGAGGAGAGTGACGGGCATAAAAATCTGCCAATAAGTTTAACACCTTGGAGCGAAGGCGTCTCCTTTGTAGGACCCAATCAGGGCGTCCGTTTCAGATTTGGCGCAATCCGGTTTCGAAAGGCTGAGATTGACCCTCCTTTGAGCCAATGGGAATTCAGGGTCAAACCGTAGCTTTTCAGGGGTCCCGACGGTTTTATGAAGAAGAAGGAGGGAAGTTGATGAGGAGCAATGTGGTGGGGCGGGATGCCGCGAGGAGAGACGTCGCCTTGATCCAATGAGTTTGAAGCAAGAGGGGACGGATGTTCCTGCTGGCCAACGGAAAAGGCCAGGACCTTTGATAAACGGATGAGAGAGCGAATCATATCGGCAGGCGGGAGAAAGTCGACCCTATGGCGGCGGAGGGCGGGACAAGGGTAGGTAAGGCACCGCCTCGACCCAATGAAAGCCCGGACGGCCTTGAGCGACAGCGGGCCAGCCCAATAGGGGCGTGCCTGAGGTGGGAGCGAGGGTGGGCTGCTGTAGTGTGGGCGCCATGTCGCGGCGGAGGTGGCGAGGTTCGCAGAGCGGCGAAGGCGGCGGCGGCGGCTCGGGACGCGGAGGGGACATGGTGAAAATGGCCGGTGGCGGCGGCGGCGGCGGCGGCTCCGGCCGTTATTACGGGGGAGGCCCTGAAGGCGGGCGTGCCCCGAAGCGCCAGAAAACGGAGAACGCGGATCACGGGCCGGGGGGAGCGGCCGGCGGAGGCGGGGTGAGAGACCGGCCGCCGGGCTGAGAAAGAAGCCGGGGCGGGGGGAGGGGGGGAAAAGACGACATTTCGGGCCGAGAAAGGCCTTTAAAACGCGCCTAGCGCTGTGGACTACAACTCCCATCATCCTCCGTAGAAAGGGATGGCGCGTAGGCGGGGGGGGTGGGAAAGTCTTTTGCGGTTCCGAGGGCTGCGCGGTGGCTTGGAAAGATGGGAGTTGTAGTCATGGCGCGCGTGAGCCGAAGGGGCGGCGTGGAGCCTCCACGGGTAGGCGCAGTCTACCATTAAACTCCCGCCTCTTCTTCCCCCCCCCTTGAACCTGCGGCTGCCTGGGTGGGAGGGGCCAAAGAGCTGATGGGTCTTCAAAGGGAAAAGGTGGGAGGGAGGCCCGAGGGTGGTGGCCGCCCTACCAGGTGAGGTACAAGGTAGTCCTCAAGTTACGGCCGCCACTTTTAAGCCCCAGGGTTCTGTTGCCAAGTGGAAACCTTGGTTGGAGGGAGCTTGGCCCCGTTTTACGACCGACCTTGCCACGGTTGTTAAGGGGAATGAATCCCTGCGGTTAATTTTAGTAACCTGGTCGTTAAGCGAACCGGGCTCCCCCCCCATTGACGTTGCTGGTTGGAAGGTCCCAAAAGGAGGAGTCGCGTGACCTTGGGAGCCTGCGACCGTCGTAAAGGTGAACCGCTTGCCAAGCGGCTGGCGGTGGATCACGTGTGACGCTGGGAGAATGCTGCATGTGCAAAAATGGTCCAAAGTCACTTTTTTTTAAAGTTCCTTTTAGTATCTTAGGTCACTAAATGAACGGTTGTAAGTTGAGGACTTCCTGCAGAGCTTTCCCTTGACAGGAGCAGTCTACCGGCCTGCTACGAGGAAGGACGGCCACCTACTTTGCTCACTCCTTCCTTGCCTTATTATGGGCTGGGCACCTATGGCTCCTTTACGACCTTGGGGATTTCAACCCCCAGGATCCCAGGAAAGGGTTCTGGTCGTAAAGGGGCCATGGGTGCCCGTTCCTGCCTTAACGTGACTGCATTGAGGGGCCTTTTGAAAGTGGGGCAGACTTGGGTTCAAGTCAGGACCCGAAGGCCCATGAGGAAGGCTTGGCCTTGACTAGCAGAGCCTTATGGATCCACAAAGCCGCCTCTGCAGCTCAGACCCCGAGGCAAGACATCACTTTCACTTTCCCCGCTGCAGAGGTGAATTACAAGGCAGGTGTATTTACCATGTGAGCAAAGCTAGATTTGGGAGGAGTGGCTGGTTTGCTGTGCTTAATTGTGATTTATTGCACTCTGGTTCTGGTTCCCCAAATTGAGGGCCAGTGGAAGGGATGTGATTAGGATCAAGGCAACTCATTCTGCAGCGTCCAATTCCATCTGCAGGGGAGAGTCGTTTAATCTTGTCTAAGGGTTGGGCTGTGTGGCAGAGTCCTTTTTCCTTTTGAGGAGAAAGTCATTGCTTGACTGCATTTTTTTCTCCGTTTGGGTGTGTGCATCTTGCAGGGTTTTCTGGTGGCGGTTTCCTGAGTAGCGTGGTTTAACTGTAGAGCAAGAGTCGCTTTGGATAATGAGTTGGGCCACATATAAATTTACTAAATCAATTACTGGATTTAACTGTCGGCCCCAGAACATCTAGATTGCAGGTTCAAATTTACTAGAACAATAAAAGGATATGTGAGATATATTTCTCAAACAAGAAGCATTTGCATAGATTTAGGAGGACCTCTTTGTGAAAGACACTCCACTTGCTTTTGCACTACAATTTTATCAGGGAAGCATCAAACGACCTCCCTTCCCTTGCAGGAGAACTATGATGACCCGCACAAGCCAGCTGCTTCTCCTGTGGTCCATATCCGGGGTCTGATTGATGGTGTGGTGGAAGCTGATCTGGTGGAGGCCTTGCAAGAATTTGGCCCTATTAGGTGAGGAAGGGGCACCCAGAACATCCGGGGAGGGGGGATATCATGACAGATTGTGCGGGTTCAGTGACTTAGTTCTTTTCTCCCCCAAAGCTATGTAGTGGTGATGCCCAAAAAGAGGCAGGCTCTAGTAGAGTTTGAGGACATACTCGGAGCATGCAACGCTGTGAATTATGCAGCCGACAATCAGATCTACATTGCTGGGCATCCGGCCTTCGTCAACTATTCTACCAGCCAGAAGATTTCACGGCCCGGGGACTCGGATGACTCGCGAGGAGTAAACAACGTCTTGCTCTTCACCATTCTGAACCCCATCTATTCCATTACAACGGTGCGTTTGCGAGGGCTGATTCATTGGGGGAGGATCCACATCTAGGAGGTGGGAGTCCTGACTTTCTTTCATTGGGCCTCCAAGTTGCTTTGGACCCAGGCAGGAAGAGCAGACAGGGTTAAAATACTGTCTGAATGGTTTGCAGGTTTGTTTCCTTGTCTCAGTAAACTGTGCATTGAGATCTGGGGTAGGCAGGGCTGCTAGGAGACTCGGAGGGGGTTGACTTTTACGGTCTCTGTCTTGCAGGATGTCCTGTATACCATCTGCAACCCGTGTGGTCCAGTCCAGCGCATTGTTATCTTTAGAAAAAATGGAGTCCAAGCTATGGTGGAATATCCTTTTGCTTTTTTTTTATAGAAGAACGAAGCAGAGCTGTCTGCTTCAGCATGGGCTGTGGGAGATAGAGCCCTTTTGGGGGCAAAGAAAGAAGGAAGGCTAGTAGCTTGAAAATAATTGGCTAGGAAACCCCCAGTGAAGATTTCCTTAATTCTGCAAACATTTGACTCTGTGCAAAGTGCTCAGAGAGCAAAAGCTTCTTTGAACGGGGCCGACATTTACTCTGGCTGCTGCACGCTGAAGATTGAATATGCCAAGGTGAGTGGGGGTTGGACAGGAGGGTCTGCGCCCCCCCCCCACTCCAAGTCGGCAAACGCCTCTTTCCTGAATCAGAAGGGATTTGCAGACTGGCTCAAGGAAATTGCTTCACCCAGGTTTCCCCCTAATTAGCTTCGTTCCCTTGTCCCAAAGGTTACTGGCTCTTCCCAATGGTTGAGCTGACACCGAATCTGAAAGGGCTGCCATTGTAGCTGTTTGACGTTACTTCTTTGCATAAGATAAATTTGCGAGCAGGAAAAAAGGGTGCTCTGTTATGGGTGGAAAAATTGGGGCGAAGCGGTCGGGCATTTCTGCTCTGTTAAGTTATAGAACGGCAGGAATTTCTACCAGTAAGGCAGCTTCATTTGTAAAATGCAGGTAGTCCTCACTTAATGGGGATAAGAGCCAGTCAGTTATGGTTGTAAGTCTTCACAGTCATTACATGACCAACCTGATCTTACAATCTTCCACGCAACAGTTGTTAAGCAAACTCCATGAGTCCAGCAAAAATGTAAATTGTAGTCATGGGATGCTACAGAAGTTGTAAGTCCAGCATCCTTAATAAGAAGCGGGTTGGGTCAAGACTCAGCCCGTAGCTTAGATGAC
Source organism: Naja naja (assembly GCA_009733165.1). Classification (NCBI taxonomy): domain Eukaryota; kingdom Metazoa; phylum Chordata; class Lepidosauria; order Squamata; family Elapidae; genus Naja; species Naja naja. The sequence goes on along the minus strand of CM019160.1, from coordinate 27,429,217 downwards.
TTCTGCTTTAACAACAGTTGTGCTGACTCTCGTATATTATGGGTGAAACTGGAACAGATAGTTAGATACTTGCGGTAACAGGCCAGTTAGGTCCCTGTTCTGTGACTGCTCCACAGCCAGTGTAATCGCACAGCTTCGTTGCTCCCTCCCTCGATCTCCCTGTATTGGTATTTGACCGTTTGTGCTTCGTTTTAGCCCACTCGCCTGAACGTCTTCAAGAATGACCAGGATACCTGGGACTACACCAACCCCAACCTCAGCGGGCAAGGTAACCTTGATAGCCTGCTCTCAGGCTACACACAGACCCTTTCTTTTCCTGTCGAGAAGCACACTTCCTCCAGCTGAATTGTGTGATGTAATGCCATTTGCCTGCTGTCCAACTTGGGGCCCGGTTTGGGGGGTGCCTGGAGGGCAGGGCAGCCGCCTCCTGGCTTCAGCGCAGGAGGCGTCCCGGAGCCTTCTAAGACTGGAGGCACAGCGGGGTGGGGGTTGAGAATAGCCACGAGGGAATTGGGGCAGCTCCGTCTCCCTGATTGCATCTGGTCAGGTATCCTCCTCCTCCCCCCCCCCCCCCAGTGTTGCGGCTCTAGGGTCTGTGGGTGGATTGCAGCTACTAGGAAGGTTGGGGATGTAGTAGCGGAGAGGGGAGTCGAAAAGCAGGCTGTGCTCAGATTTCCTTTTATGTTCTGGGGCACCCCAGAATGGATGCTAGGGAGCTGTAACTCCTGGAAGGTCCAGAGTTGGCCACTCCCATCAGTCTCGGGCCTTAAGGCAGCCTTTGGCCCTGGTGCTAATCGAGCCATCTCCTTTGTGGGTCGGGGGCATTTCTGCCATTCCATGGCTGGCGGAGGGTGGGCCGAGGGAAAATTCTCTCACGTTCAAGGAAAACATTCTCTGCATGCAGACTCTGGGACCTGGGAGGGTGGCATGCATCTTGGGGGCTAAAGGGGTCTCCAGTGCCATTTCCTTGAGGGGGACTGTGAGGAGGGGGGGGGTGTCACCATCTGTGTCAGCTCAGTTTAAAGCTAGTTGGAAGCCCTGCCTTGGCCTGCACACCTGCATTAAAAAAGGCACGTCCCCTCTGTGAGGCGGGCAACGTTGCCCCTCCAAGCCCGGCCACAGCTTAAAAAAAAAAAACCAGGCTGGGCTTTTACCCCTGCCAAGCCCCAGCCACAGCTTGGCAGTTGAGTTGGTTGGCTTTACACAGCCCAAGGTGCTGCCTTCAGGCTTGGCAGTTGAGTTGGTTGGCTCCACAGCCCAAACCAGCCCAGGGAGGCTGTTGGATGGCGGGCAGGTGGGGCTCCGGCAGAGGTCTCTTTGGACCCCACCCTCCCGGCGAAGCAAGCAATGGCATTACATGACTTGACATGAACATGACTCACTTTCTCCTCCAAGGTACATAACTTAGGCGCTGTGCAGATTGGCAGTGGCTTAAGTTGGCAGGGCTGGGCAGTTCAGAAGCTGCCTCCTGGCTCTCTGCCCTCTTCCCTCAGGCTGGGCACCGAGGAGGGGGCGATATATCTGGCCTTTCCCCAGCTCTGAACCGATTTTTCCCACATGACCCTGGGGGAGCCCGCCCGCCCGCAGCTGCCGTGGAAGTTCTGAATTGCCTGGGAATCTGCCTTCTGCTAGACACTCTCTTTTAACAACACTACACAGTGTAGGACCAAAAAAAAAAAAAAGAGCTTGCAACCTTTAGCTCTGCCTGGAGAAAACATACAGCATCTTAAGTGTTACCTGAAAGGCAACAGATTGAGTTCATGTCCTCACATCAAGAACACAACACCGCGATCCAAGAGACATCTACAAGCACAGAGGGAGACAGAGAAAAAGAGAGAGAGACAGAGAAAGACTCACCAGGCCACGACATGCTTACAAAACAAAACAAAACAAAGGCAAAAAAACCAAACAAACCTTGAACCCAAGAAGGTAACACAGAAACTAGGAAAAACACCCGAGGGGGTCTCAGACAAAGTGCACCAGCGGTCTTAACGGAGAACGGAGTAGATCCCCGAGACCCTTCAAGGCATAAGATGGCTCTTTTGGGAGAGGGCCTTTTTATTACTCTTCTCTTGCAGTCCTCGGCTGCCGACATTTTGATCAGCGCCAAGCGGAGACAGACAAATAAACCCAGGCTAAACCCCCCAAGGCCCCGAGAGGCCCCCCCCGGTTCCCTAGAGACTGGGGGGGGGGCGGTCATCCTTTCCGCTTCAGGGGGCACTTGAGAGCCAAGGCACACAGAGGAGAGAGAGACACGCACACGGGAGACCTGACACAGCCAGAAGCACCAAAAAAAATCAAACCTGTTAAACAGCACATGACCAAAAACAAAAAACAGGAGACGCAACACGGAAGGGACACTCATTCACACCTTTGTTTCCTTGATATCATCCGAAGACAAAAACAAACAAACAAAAACAAAACCAAACCTGTGAGCCCTTTTTCATTTATTTTTTTTATTTTTTAAGAAAAAAAAATTGATTGTGTCAAGTGTGGTGCCTTTTGACGTGACTTTGACTCTGAAACCATGTAACGCAGGGTCGCACTGTATGTTTGATGGGACGCCATCTTTCAGAACTGTGCTTACACTGTTGAAGCGTCCAATGGTAAGAGAAATGCAGAATATGTTTGTGACAAGGGACATTGTACTGTAAACTCCTGCTGTAAGTAGCCTTTTTCAATCTTTGTAAAATGCCTGTTGAAATAAACTGCGAAACTCTTTTTTACTTTTTTTTATTTTTTTTAAAAAAAGAATGAGAATTGTATGACTTGGCTTTTAAATTCTCCTGCCTTCGTATATCGATTTGTGTTTAAACTGGGCAATTTTTTTTGCTTTGCTTTGCCACCTTCCTCTTGGTCTTGTTTTCAATCCTTTGAGCTCTGCTAGAGGTGGGGAGTGGGCTGGCCAATACTTCGGTTTCCTCTATTTATTTCCTTCTCCTGCCCTAATGTTCAAAGTGATGATGAAATTTGACTTCTGTGTCGATGGTTTTTTTTTTTAAAGCCTTCCCTGCCTTTAATGTTAGGCCAGGTAGATGGATGACGGCGCCTAAGAGAGAGCTAGTTGTTCAGGTTTGCTGCTTAAATAAAAGCCCGGAAAGACACATTGGTTCGAGATAGTATCAGGATCTGTCCCAAATGTGACTCGCCTAACTAGGAGGAAGAGAAGGGAGGAGAGAGGACCGTACGGTGTGCCCCTGAAAAGGAGGTGTTGTTTTTAATACCCCCCCTTTTCTCCCACAGTGGAAGGAAAAGAGACATATTCTGAGGAAGCAGGAGGTTTTAAATATGGAGGATGCCTCAGGCTGGCCTCGTGGCCTGACCGAGGTCTCCCAACATGGAGGCCAGCCCCAGAAATCAAGAAGGCTGAGCTGTTTCCAGGAGTTTCTAACATTGGTCTGCTTTTCACAGGGGAGCCGGGCGGGAATCCGAACAAGCGCCAGAGGCAGCCTCCTCTCCTTGGGGATCATCCTGCGGAATACGGTGAGGCCCGGTCCGTCGGTGGGGCGTCCTCTCTGGCCCCCCCTGTCCAGCTTGGCCCCGGCATTGGCCTGACTTTTGCCTCTTCCTCCAGGAGGGCCTCACGGGGGCTACCACGGCCACTACCACGACGAAGGCTACGGCCCCCCTCCTCATTACGAAGGGCGGCGGATGGGGCCGCCCGTGGGGGGCCGCCACAGAGGACCCAGCCGCTACGGGCCTCAGTACGGGCACCCGCCGCCTCCGCCGCCCCCTCCGGAGTACGGCCCCCATGCTGACAGCCCCGTTTTGATGGTCTACGGCCTGGACCAGTCAAAGATGAACTGCGACCGTGTCTTCAACGTCTTCTGCCTCTATGGAAACGTGGAGAAGGTGAGCGGCTGCGGGAGAGGGAAGCTCTGATGTCGGCAGAGCTTCTGGTGGGCCCAGAGCTGCCTAGTTGGTGCTGCGTTGGGCCTCCATACAATTCCAGCCTTCACCCCCTTCCTGTTAGCTCTCTCCCTCCCTCCCCTCTCTCTAACACACACACACACACACACACACACACACACACACACACACACACACACAGAGTTTTTGCTTGCTTTGGGGCAAGGTGCTGCTGAGATCCTCCCCTTGATTGCTCGGAAAACCAAGTACCATCTCTGGATACCTACCTGCTGGCTTTGTCTTGAGCTGCATCCAGATCGGCCACTTCCCCAAACCAGGTGGTAAGATTTGGGCCTGATGAAATTGGAGGGGGAGAGATTCCCTTCCACCTGGTCACCAGAGGCCCCCCAGGTGCCACCTTGGGAAGGAGGAAAATCCCTGGAAAGGCTGGGAACCACCTGCACTCTTGCAGCTCCTTCCAGCCTTTGGAAACCCCAAATCCCACCGTGGGAGACTTTGAAGCGCTCAGCCTCCCAAGAGTCTGGCGCTTTCACTTCTTAGGAAACAGGTTGGAGTTGAAAGGGGGCGGGCTGATCAGAAAGTCTTTGCTCTTGCGTTGATCCAAGTGTGGGCTTCAAGTACTAGTTGTGGAAGGCAAGCTGGGCCTGAGACTGATGCCTGAAGACTTACAGTCCTCAAATTACAAGCATAATGGAGCCCCAGAATTTTTGTTGCTAAGCAAGACAAGTCGTTAACTGAGTTTTGCCCCATTGTACGACTTTTCTTGGTACAAATGGTTAGGTGGCTCCCTGCAGTTGCTGAGTTAGCCACACAGTCGCTAAGTGAATCTGGCTCCCCATTGGCTTTGCTTGTCAGAAGGTCACCAAAGGGGATCACATGACCCCCCAAGGGGACACTCCAACGGTCATAAAGAGGAGTCCGTTGCTCCTGTGACTGCAGGGATGCTGCGAAAGGTGGGGTGAAAAACGCTCATAAGCCTTTTTTTTTTTTGCCGTGTTACAACTTCAAGCCAAGGAATGGTTATAAGTTGAGGATTGGCTGCACGTGATGGGGAGGGTGTACCCAGAGGCCGGTTGGTGTTTTGATCTACTGTTTATGAAACAATCCCTATGTCAACTAAAGAGATACTCCTTTGGTCTTTTTAGCTGCCAGCAGAAAGAGAGAGGGAGAAAGCAGTGCATTCCTTAAGGGCCTAGATAATCACCCTGGCAGCCCAAAGTTGTCTGTGCGCAAGAATATTGGAGGGCATGATTGATGCCTTTTGGCTATGGATGTGTCCCGGTGGAGAATATACATCCAGGGGATGGGGGGAAGAGCAGGGTCAAAGGGGAAATGAATGACGTATTTTAGTGTCGGCTGCATCCAGCTAAAGCCAACATGGCCACTCCTAATCTTTTTTTTTTACTCTGAGAGACGCAGCTAGAGACTTACGATTTGAATGGGGGTGGATTTGCTGCAGCCCTGACACCCTATTAAAATGGAGACAGTTTGTACCCATGCTGGGTGGGTGGAGGGGAGGGGGCTGTCTTTTGAAAACAATCTGCTCTTCCCCTCTTGTAGTTGAATGAAGAAACCCCCCCCCCTTTTTTTTTAAGGTGAAGTTCATGAAAAGCAAGCCTGGCGCAGCCATGGTGGAGATGGCAGACGGCTACGCGGTGGACCGAGCCATCACCCACCTCAACAACAACTTCATGTTTGATCAGAAGTTGAATGTCTGGTGAGTTTCCCCTGTGTTCTTCCCAAGCCTTCGGGAGGAATCGGGGGGCCAAAGCCAGGAGGGCGTGTGACTGAGCAGACCTGTCCCGGTTTGTTCGCAGCGTGTCCAAGCAACAGGCCATCATGCCTGGCCAGTCCTATGGTCTCGAGGACGGCTCCTGCAGCTACAAAGATTTCAGCGGCTCCCGGAACAATCGGTTCTCCACCCCGGAGCAAGCCGCCAAGAACCGAATCCAGCATCCCAGCAACGTGCTCCATTTCTTCAACGCGCCTCTGGAAGTGACGGAGGATAACTTCTACGAGGTAAAGGTTGGGACCTGGGGCAGCCTCCACCTGCCTGGCCAGAACGGGGAGAAAATAATCCAGCAGTTTGTTTATGTGTTTATATTTCGTATTTCTTAGCCCACCCATCCTCCCTTAGAGGGTTTAGGAAGAACAGGATGTATGACGTGATGATGACTTTTTTTTTTAAATTACATTTACATGCCGCCCTTCTCCGAAGACTCAGGGCGGCTTACAATTTTTGGGATACAACCCAGTGTGCTCAGCAATAGCCTTCCTTCCATTGTATATGCCTGCTTATTACTAAGTGGCATTTTTACAAAGTCAGCTTATTGCCCCCAACAATCTTGGGTCCTCAATTTACCTACCCCGAGAGGATGGAAGGCTGAGTCAACCTTGAGCCTGGTGGGATTCGAGCCTGCACTAATTGCAGGCAGCTGGAACTTAAGTGCTAGGCGTTTAACAGCCTGAGCCACCTTTAATGCAGGGATCTCCAACCTTGGCAACTTTAAGCCTGGTGGACTTCAACTCCCAGCATTCCACAGCCAGCTTTGCTTCATGACCTCGGGGACTTCAACTCCCAGAATTCCAGGAAGGGATTCTGAGCCAGGAATTCTGGGAGTTGAAGTCCACCAGGCTTAAAAGTTGCCAAGGTTTGGAGACCCCTGTCTTCAATGGATTCAGACAGCATCTCGCTCCCAAATGTTGCTTACATTCCAAAAAGCAGGAAGCAGTCATGCTAAAGGCGGCGGGGGGGGGACGGGGACACAGACTTTCCCGCCTGGATATGATACTAGCAGAGGCTCTGGTGTGCCTAGAAGCAGCAATTAGAATAGGCCCAGTTGGGCCTCCTTGCTGGCTCCTCTCGGTGGCAAGACTCTCAGGTCCTGAGCCTGGACATGAGGTGCTCTTTATTTGGCCTCCGGAGATTTATTTATTTATTTATTAATGAGACTTGTATGCCGCCCCATCTCCGAAGACTCGGGGCGGCTCACAAATAAAACAAGAAAACAATAAATAATTAAAAAAGAATTAAACTAACAAGCCCCATTAAGATACAATTACATAAATACACGATAAAACTATAATAAAAACCATCCCCCCCCAAGGATCCCAGCCCGGCTTGGTTAAATAACCAGGTCTTCAATTCACGGCGGAAGGTGCGGAGGTCAGGGGCCAGACGGAGCCCCGGGGGAAGCTGATTCCAGAGGTCAGGGGCCGCAATAGAATGAGATGAGAACGGATTAATGCTCATTTTTGATAAAAGTGATAAGAGGCTGTGGAGTGGTTCTAACAAACATTTGACCCAAAACAGCGACTTGTTCATTATTTCTCCACATTTAAATGAGCTTTTTTGCTGTCAGATAATGCTTAAAAGCCTTCTTTGGGTTCCTACCAGTATATATTCAACACAGTGCAGAAATATATGTAAAAGGCAGTTGTACGATGGCTGAAAACTGTACGGGAAGGCAGTGCAAGAGCCCCTGGGAATAGGGCTTGACCGAAGAGGAGGACCCTAAAATATGCATTGGCTTGATCAGGGGAGGGGCTTAATGCTCCTGTGTTGTTTTTCCTCCCTGTCAGATTTGCGATGAGCTGGGGGTGAAGAGACCGGCTTCCGTCAAGGTGTTTTCAGGGAAGAGTAAGTATCCCTCGGCAGAGACTGGTCTTGGGGACGCTGCTCCTCGGAAAGCAGGGACCGAGGGCCACGCTGTTCCAGGACAACAGAGTGTGGTGGGGTCAGGGCGATGGGAACTCTAGTCCGGCCCCGGAGAGCTTGCCCGCCCCTGTTCCAAGGAGGAGGGCCTGCTGCAGCTTAACCCGCCTCTTGCTTGAAACCCCTGCAGGTGAAAGGAGTTCTTCGGGACTGCTGGAGTGGGAAACCAAAGGAGATGCACTGGAGACCCTGGCTTTCCTCAACCACTATCAGATGAAAAACCCAAGTAAGCCCCTCTTAGATGCCGGAGAAGGGGAGGCCTTGATGACAGTGGGATTGGGGAATCTCCCTGCTTCGTTCCCCTTCCTTCTGTTTAATTCTAGTGGTAGGGAAGGGGTGCTAGTAGGTCTTGAAAACCCCAACAGATTTTTGACCGTGTTAGAGACCTGGCCAAATTAACCGGTTGGAAGGGGAAAAAACAGCCCCTGGCACATTTCTGAACGGTGCCTCATCAGACCTTGGTAACCTCAAAGCCTGTAGAGTTCATCTCCACAGATTCACTTAGCAGCCGTGTTACTAACTTCACAACAGCAGGGGCTCACTGAACAAACACTGGCAAAAATGGTTGTAAAATGGAGCAAAACTCAATTGTCTTGCTCAGCCACTGAAATTTGAGGCTCAATTGTGCTCGTGAGGATTATCTATAACAGCAATAGCCCTTAGACTTACCTACCGCTTCACAGGGCTTTACAGCCCTTTACAGAGTCGGCCTATCGCCCCCAACAATCCAGTGCAAGGGCCTCCAAACGTGGCAAGTTTAAGACTTGTGGACTTCAACTCCCAGAATTCCTGAGCTGACGTGACTGGAGGAGGAGGAGGAGGAATTCTGGGAGTTGAAGTCCACACGCCTTAAAGCTGTCAAGTTTGAAGATCCCTGATCTAGTGTTCTTAGTTTAAATCTTGAATCTATGGGAGGTTTATTTGTTCAGACGTGTTTTCTTGACTGTTCAGCCCCAAATGGATCACCGTAGGAGATGTTGGGTACGCTTAAGAAATGTTTCATTTATTTTTTGTGTGATGATGACATTGTTTGTATTTTGGAGTAAATACAGTTTGAGGCGACTCATAAATCTGTCTGGCTTTCTCCTAGATGGGCCATACCCCTACACCCTGAAACTCTGCTTCTCAACTGCCCAACACGCTTCCTAACTGCTCTTCGGTTCCTGGCCGTGAAAACTGCTCCGTTAAACTTTTCTTGTGTGTGATTTTCTTCCTTTTTTCTTTTCTTTTCTTTTCTTTCTTTTTTTGGCAAAGCTCCAGTGTCCCTTTGTTTTGTTTTTGTTTTGTTTTTGTAAAAAACGAATTTAAAAAAAAAAAGCTTAATTAGAGGCTGCCTTGCAGCTAGGTCAGCTGGGAAGAGAAGCCCCGTGGCGTTCTGATGACATCGAATTTTAAAAGGATCGTACATGTGATATGTTTCTTCTCTCCCCCCACCCCCCTTTCCTCCCTGGTTCATACAATGTGTGCTGCCTGTGCTAGTTGGCACATTTAATAAAGCTGTTTGGAAAATAAATTGTTGTAAAAACTGAACCTGGTAATGCCTCGGGAAGTTTTTGTGGAAGAGGGCAAGTCAAGTACATCAGGGTCTTGTTTTGTTTTGTTTTTTGGAAGGGAATTTGAGTTGGTCTGGGGGTCTCTTGTTTCCATGGCTAAATTTAGAAAAAGGAGGCACCATTTAAAAGTTTTATGCAAACTTTTAATTCTTTTCCCTTGCTTTATTGCATGCTGGGTGGCTTTTATAATTTAAAGAAGGGAGGCAGGGAGATGGTCACTAAATCTATGCTACACTGTGCAATGCAGGGTTCAACACTACTACGGCCTTCGTGCTTCGTTTTAGCTTTCCTAGGTTTCTAAGAACATTTAAGGCCAAGTCCCAAAGGTGCTTTTTTTTCTTTTTCTTCTTTTCAGGAGGAAACTGGAGCTTGCTTGTTTTTCTTTTTTTGAAGATGTTTCACTTCTCACCCAAGAAGCTTCTTCAGCTCTGACAGAATAGCGTTAGGGTCAGGTGTATCCTGTCACAGCTGGAGAAGCGAAACGCCTTCCAAAGAAAAGCTGCTGTTGACAACCCTGACTTCAACTCCCAGAATTCCCCCTCCAGCCAGGTTAGCTTAGGAATTCTGGGAGTTGAAGTCCCACAAGTCTTAAACTTGCCAAGTTTATTTATTTATATTTATTTTATTTGACTTGTATGCCACCACTCTCTGAAAGGACTCGGGGAGGCTCACAGATAAAAACATAGAACAATAAATCATTTAAAACAAGATTAAACCTAAACAAGCCAAATCCGATGGTAAAAACCCAATTAAACCCCTCCCCTGCCCCCCCAGGAGGTCAGTCCAGCCCAGCCTCTGAAAACAACCAGGTTTTTAGATCACGCCGGAAAGAGGGGAGATCAGGAGCCAGCCGGAGCTCAACGGGTAGGTAGTTGGTTCCATAAGGCGGGATCTGCTACAGAATAGGCCCTTCCCCGGGGCACCGCCAGCCGACAAAGTTTGAAGACCTTTGCTCACAGAATTTAAGGCCGAGCATCTTTGCTCCCTTTTAATTAAAAAATAATCCTACAATGGCTTCCTTGAACCCCAATATTTGAAATATTTTGGAAATCCCAAACTGATGAATGGCTGAGAGCTGCCAGTACTCATGCCAAGGGGTAGAAATTAAAAATGATTCCAAATAGGAAGGTTTGTGTGTGATTGTGAGTCCCTGACTTTCGTCTAAATCGGAGGCCTCCAAACTTGGCAAGTTTAAGACTTGTGGACTTCAACTCCTAGAATTCCTGAGCTAACATGGCTGGAGGAGGAATCCTGGGAGTTGAAGTCCACAAGTCTTAAAGCTGTCCAGTTTGAAGACCCCCGACTTAACGAAAGGCCTTTTCTACAAGGGAAGACCAGGGGTTCTTCCTCTTAGGACTCAGCCCTGTTTGCCTCCAAGGAGCTTCCAGTATTGGCTTCACATTTAGCCATTTTTTAGTTAAAATAATTTCCAGAATTCCCCACCTTAAAATTGCTGAGCCTCATGGGATAGAAGGTGTGTGTGTGTGTGTGGTCCCTGCCCCGCTTGCCTTAAAAAAAAAAAACGGACTACAACTGCCAGCAGCCTCCCTGCCAGGCCACGCTTGCCCCAGCACGTCAATTCCGGCTTCCCCATTTCGGCCACGAGGGGGCGGGCGAGCGCGCCTTAAGCTCTCCGGCTATAGAGGCGGGGAGAGCGGAAGCGGCGCCTCCCTCCGGAGAGGACGAGGTCTGTCTAGCCCTGCCACTCACTGGTACGTCCGCCGCTTCACCTGTGGTAGGACAGGGGAGAGAGCCATGGCGGTGGCGGCGTCGGGGATCTCGGGGGCTGCTCCGGAGGCGTGAGTGGGCTGTCTCTCTCCCCCTTCTCTCCCCGGTCCTTCCCTGTTCGTTCCTTCCGCTCCCCGCTGGCGTCCCATTGCCCTCCCCGCTTCTCTTGCTGAGCCTCCCCCCCAAAAAAAACCCTTCCTGCCCCCTCCGAACCCCCTCTAAGGCCTTGGACCTCAGTGCCCATCATCCTCAGCCGGCTGGGGAGAAGCGAGCTTGCTCTGGAGGGTGCCCTGCGCAGCTTGCCAGGGGTTGGTGGTGGGGAGTAAACAGATAAACAAATAGCAGATAATCAGAGTTGGAAGGGGCCTTGTAGGTCATCTAGTCCAACCCCCCGCCCAAGCAGGAGACCCTGCACCACTTCTGACAGATGAGTCCAGTCTCTTCTTGAAAGTCTCAAGTGATGGCCCCCCTCCTCCCCTCTCACCCCTTCAGCTTCTTGGGTGTGGGGGACAGTGGGAAAGGTGGGGGGGTCCCTCCCAGTCCGTTGCCCTCTGTGCAAGCCATGTTGGCTTGCTCCTTTTCTCTCCTCCCCCCTCCCCCCAACCCAAAATTTCCAGCAGGGGTCTTTGAGAAGTGGTCCTCTCTCTCCAGATAGTCTTTGACTTACAGCGGTTTCGTTTAGGGACTGTTTTCCAGGACCGTCATGGCACTGCCCCCAAAAGGGGAAAACATGCATGCCCTTGCAGCCTCCCCCGCGGTCGAAATTCAGACTGCTTGGCCTCCGATGCCTATTTATGATGGGATTACGCGGGATTCCCCCCTTTTTACAACGGTCAGACCAGCAAACTCCCAAATGGGGGAAGCTGGATTCACTTCCAGCAACCCTGTGACTTCAGAATTAGAACAGAATAGAATTCTTTATTGGCCAAGTGTGATAACTGGATAACGTCAGTGCTTCGCTTAACGACGGTGGCAAGAAAAGAAAAATGGGGCAAACCTCGCTTTTAACAAATGCCTCGCTCGGCGACGGAAATGTTGGGGCTCAGTTGTGGTTGTAAACCGAGGACTGCCTGACCTGGCTGTTAGAACCCCTCTGGATTTGCAATCTTTTTGGAGCTGACGACACCCCCACACACACACACGCATGCCCTTCTTCTCTGTCCTGCTTTTCCTGCTTGCTGCTTCCATTCCTTCCCCATCCTGCTCTTCCCACCTCCATCATCATCATCATCATCATTTATTTATTTATTTATTTATTTGGATTTTATTTGGATTTATTTTGGCCTACAGTGCATGCAACCTCCCTTTGAATGATCAGGCTGCTCTGCTTAATTTCTTTTGCCTGCGGTGGAATTATAGATTATTATTATTAATATATTATTATATGGATTATAGAAGGAACAGATCAGACGTCCAGCCCTTGCTTCTCAATGGAGACCAAGTGGAGCAAGTGGCCAGTTTTAAGTTTCTGGGTGTTACCCTAAAAGAGGACCTGACCTGGGGGTGCTCACATTGCAGCCCTGGTCAAAAGGGCCCAGCAGAGATTAGACTACCTGAGGCTTCTCAGGAAACAATAAGGGAATGAAAAACTGCTGGTGACCTTCTACTGCTGCACCATACAGTGTATTTTAACCTACTGCACCTTCTGTAGGGTTTGCCAATTGCACAAGGGCAGATAGGACGGCACTCCAGAGGGTTAACGTCATTGTCCAGAGGATCATGGGTTGCCCTCTCCCCTCTTTGGAAGAGCTTCAGAGCTCCCGCTGCCTTAAGAAAGTTCAAAACATCCTCAAAGATCCATCTCATCCTGGGAACCTTTTTTTTGAACTAGTACCATCTGGCAGACGGTACAGGACAATAAAAACAAGGACAAATAGGCTGAAAAACAGCTTCTATCCCAGGGCAGTAGCTCTGTTGCATTCTGCTGTATAGTGCAGTGTTGGTGTGGTGTTGGGGGTTTTCGGTTCAATGTGTGGAGGGTGAAGGATGTGTGTTTGTGTTTATTTTCATGGTCATGATGTGCACTGAAGATGGTGTTTGATTTCGTTGTGCGAGGTGCAATGACAATAAAGTAAACTAATTGCAAAACCAGAACAGGACGGGCAGGTTGTTTTCCCAGGAAAAAAGGTGCAACCTTTGGATCTCTGTCTCCTGCAAAGGGAGGGAGGCAGGGACTGTGAGTGGGTGGGGACCTCCCCTCCCTGGGATCTCCTCCTTTGCCAGAAACTCTTCATATTCTGCAAAGAGAAGCCCCCTCCTTTTCAGCGGGGTTGCAAACCCATCTCTTGTGCAGGAATTTTGGAGTTAGGCTGAAGCGTTTCTGGGTTTCTAGCCGCTACAGCAGCAGTCACCAACTGGTGGTCTGGGAGCAAATTTTGGTGGTCCGCGGAAAAATTATTTGCATTTTTTATATCGCACTAAATCAGGGGTCCTCAAGCTACGTGCAGTGAACATCTGTGCTTCTGCAGAGAGTCTCCCCCTTCAGGGTCTTTTTGTGCAGGTTGGAGTGGGGGCAGAAATTCCAACTTGGGGTCTGCTTCAGCCTCCTGGTCTGGGGCTTTGGGCGAAGGCTGGAGGGAAGGGCTGCTGGTGGTGAAGAGGGCCTCATTCCAGTGGGACTGTTATGGTCTGGAACTGGCTGACCCATCTCAGCCTGCTGAGCCTGCAGGTGCCGGGACCTGGCCTTGCACTCCCGCGGGTCTTCCCTCTGCTTGGAAAGCCTATGCTCCTAGTCCTCAGTGAGGTGCTTCTGCTGAGCCTCCTTCTCGTCAGATCCAATTTGAACTGAGCCAGCTGTTTAACCAACTCTTTCTCCTGAGGGGACTGCTTAGCTCCAACAACTGCGACACGACGTAAGTAAGGCCTCCCACCCTTCAGGGTTTCAGCGCCACTGGACTCACCAGGGAGTTAATTCGTTGGTTGTACAGTGAGAGAATCTGGTTTCTCATCTTTGGCAGCTGTAAGATGCCAAACCTCTAAATCAGCCTTTCTCAACTTGGGCAATCTTAAAAGTTGCCAAGGTTGAGAAACAAAAGAGATTTAGAGGTTGCCTAACTCTTAATGATTCCCAGGTGTTGAATAATCCAGCAATAAAAAAAAGAAGTCAGGAGCCTCCCAAAGACGCCAGGAACACAGATAAGACAACACAGGATAAAGTCACATTTGCTCCCAGCAGCTGCGGCACTCAGCATGCATTTCTTTTAACTCTCATTCCCAGGTGTGGCTAATGAAGGGAATCAGGGCCCTTTCCACCCCTGTAAGGCATGCAACCCACATTGCTCTCTTCTCCGTTGCTCCCTGCGTGCCCTAGGATGAAGAGGGAGTGGGCCTGGCCCTTCCTCTGAATACCCTCTCCCTTGCGCTACCTCTCCCCTGCTCTGTCCAGCCGGACTTTGCCCTTCCCCGGTTTCCTCCACAGCCAACGGAGCCACACTCCCACTCCTTGTCAGCTGTTCCTCTTCCTCCTTGGATTCAGACTCTGACAGGGCATGACATGTATTGTATAGTATAATATAGTACAGTACAGTATAATATAGTATAGAATTCTTTATTGGTCAAGTGTGATTGGACACACAGGAATTTGTCTTGGTGCAAATACTCTCAGTATACATAAAAGAAAAGATACATTAGTCAAGAGTCAAGAATCGTCAGGTATAACACTGATTATATATCATGCGGGTTATAAATCCCGTGACAGTTGAGTTGAAATTGCCCGCAGTATTAGGGCAACTCCATCCCATGTTTCACAGCAGTCTTATTGTGGTTTGCCAGCAGCCGGTGCAGACGGCAGCGGAATCAGACAGTAGGGAATAACGGGGACCCGTCAGGGAATCTGGAGAGGACTCGGACGAGGGTCCTGCGTCAGATGCAGGGATGGGGTCAGGACCATCTGGGAGTGGGGTGCTGACTCCAGAGCCTTCGGAGTCTGGCAGCAGGGAGGCAGAAGACCCAGGGGAGCCTGTTCCCAGTGCGCGTGTGCGCAGAGCTGCCAGAAGGCAAGAGCAGCTAAGACAAAAGGGGCGACTCGGGAGTAAGGCTGGGAGGTGATTGGCCCCTCCCATAAGGGATAAAAGTCAGACCTCAGTGACGAACTCTTTGCGGGAAGCAAAGCAGTTCAATTAGATTCTGAGTCCTTCTTGAAGCTCTGCGTATTCTGGTCGGTTTTTTCCAGTACTGTTATAACTAATTTGGAGACTTCTGTTTTTGGCAGCATTCCACAGCACTGACAGGCGTGTGCTTATCTTGGGGAGCGGCTTAAGTTAGTTTTGGCCGTGAATGAAAATAATTCCCAGCGTTGCATTGAAATCGGTTTTGCTTTTAAAACAAGTTTGTGTTTTTTATTACGCTTGACGAAGCCTGGGTCAGAAGAAGTCTGTTGAAACCACTAGCTTGGCGCACTGCTTCTCACCATCCATTTCCCACCCACCTCCACTCCCAGATCTTGCGATTCGTCTTGCTTCCTGCCGCGGCTTCAGCATCATGGCCTCCAAGCCTCAGCAGCAACAGCAGATGTCAGCCCAGCAGCAGCCCAATTCCGTGCCCGCCTACGAGACCTTGAAGTTGGAACGGGTCCGCGAGAAGGTGCTGCACGTGGAGCTGAACCGCCCCGAGAAAAGGAATGCCATGAACGTCGCCTTTTGGAGGTAAACGGGAAATCAGATTTCTTGGCGCGCCGCTGACGGAAGTTCGCAGGACCGGGGGAGGCAGGGCAGGAGAAACCTCGGTGACGATCTGGCCTGGCTTTTAACCCGCAGCCCTTATCGTGCTCCGAGTAGCCAAACCAAAAACAAGATGCAGGTAGTCCTCAACTTACAACCGCAGTTGAGCCCAGAATTTTATGTTGCTATAAGCGAGAAGCGTGTGAAGTGAGGCTTGGGCCCCCTTTGATGATGTTGGCTTGCTGCAGCGGTTCAGTGAATCTCTGCAGTTCTTCAGTTAGTGACACGGTCGTTAAGTGAATCTGGCTTCCCCGTTGACTTGGCCGGTCAGAAGGTTGCAAAAAAGGGGATCGGTAACCCCGGAAGGCTGCGACCGTTGTAAAAATGAATCAGCGGTCAAGCATCCGAATGTAAATGTAGATGATCGTGTTGGTGCTGCAACGGTCATAAGTGTGAAAAATCTTATTTTCTGTCTCAGGTTAACGAGAGTTGGAAGGGACCCTGTAGGTCATCTAGTCCAACTCCTCCTCCCCCCCACAGTGGTGGGATTCAAAATTTACTACTGGTTCTGTGGGCGTGGTGTGGCTTGGTGGGCGTGGTGTGGCTTGGTGGGCGTGGCTTGGTGGGTGTGTCAGGGGAAGGTAAAATCCCCCTTCTCTCCCCACCCCACTAACCCCCTTTCCAGCTCCGTTCTCCTGTGCAGGGCAACCAAAGAAGACCCAACCAATCAGCTGGGACTCAATGGGAGGCAGAGAAGAGATGGGGTTGGCGGGGCCAGTCAGAGGCGGGATTGGCCGGTTTTCTGAACTTCTCAAAATTTCCACTACCGGTTCTCCAGAACTGGTAAGAACTGGCTGAATACCACCTCTGAAACCCACCCCCCTGGTCACCGCCTAAGCAGGAGACCCGACACCATTTCTGACAAATGGCAGTCCAATCTCTTCTTGAAAGCCTCCAGTGATGAAGGCAAGCTGTTTCATGACCAAATGGTCGTAAGTCCCCTTTTTCAGTGCTATTGTAACTTGCAACGGTCACTAGATGAATTGTTGTCAGTCAGGACTGCCTGTACTTTTAATTAATGAGAATTAAGCAGGGCAGCTTAAGTCCTAGGCTAGTGGTGGCTAACCTTTTTGGGCTCCTGTGCCAAAAATTGTGCTGCCAGCTTGCATGCAAGGACGCTATGCCAGCACCAGAAGGTAATGCGCGCCCCCCACGCCCTCTACATGCATGCGCAATCCCACCCCCCATCGTCCCCTTACCTGGACTGCACCTCACAGCTGATTTTCAGCCGGTTTGAGGCCTTTTTCGGCCTCCCAAAGGCTTGAGGAAGGCTTCTGCAGGCTTTGTAGGCCAAAAACTAGCCCCGTTTAGTTGCTTCCTGTTTTCCCGAAAATACCTGATGAAACCTAGCCTTTTCGCCTTTCCGAAAAGCCTTCCTCTGCCTTTGAGGCCGGAAAAAGGCCCCAAGCCGGCTGAAAATCAGCTGTGAGGCACCAATGCCGTAAGGCCTACAGCTTGTGTGGCATGTGTGCCATAGGTTCGCCATCACGGTCCTAGGCCTTCAGTGTCCCAGAAAAATGCCTTCGGTCACTAAACGTTTCAAGTATTCAAGTAGTCCTCGACTTACAACAATTCACTTAATGACTGTTCGAACTTACAGCGGCACTGACAAAAGTGACTTCTGGCTGTTTTTCACCCTTACAACCATTGCTGCATCCCCATGGTCACGTGATTGACTTTTGGATGCTTGACCACCAACTCATATTTATGACGGTTTCAGTGACCCTGGGGGTCGCGTGATTGGGCCCCCCTTTTTTTGCCACCTTCAAAGTCAACGGGGAAGCCAGATTCACTTAACGACGGGGGGGGGTATTGATTTTACAACTGTGGCAATATCGCTGAACCAAAGTCGTAGGGTGGGGCAAAACTCACCGAACGGATTTCTCGCTCGGCAATAGAAATGTTGGGCTTGCTTGCAGCTGTAAGTTGAGGACCCGCCTTTATTTGGGGGGGGGGAGTCTAAGCCAGCTGCCTGGCAGATCAAGTCTCCAAGCTTCTCAGTCCAACGTGGTCTTCTCTTGTGATAGAGAGATGGTTGAATGCTTCAACATGATTGGCCAGGACTCTGAGTGCCGCGCAGTGGTGATATCGGGCGCTGGGAAAATGTTCACTTCAGGTAAGGAGGATGCAGGCATTACGGCCGAGAATCCTTCTCCTTAGATCAGGAAAATCTAGCAAGGTGTTGTGATCCGCCGGCAGCCTGTGGAGATGGCAGTGGAGTTGGACAGTGGGGAGGACCATGGGCAGTGGGGAGTCTGGGGAGGACTCGGACGAGGGTCCTGCGTCCAGTGCAGAGATGGGGCCGGGGCCATCTGGGAGTTATGTGCTGACTCTGAAGCCTCCAGAATCTGACAGCAGCGAGGCAGAGGAACAAGGGGAGCCTGTTCCCAGTGCGCGCATGCACAGAGCTGCCAGAAGGCAAGAACAGTTAAGACAAAAGGGGCCACTCGGGATTAAGGCTTGGAGGTGATTGGCCCTCCCATAAGACATAAAGGAGGAGCAAAGGGACAGGAACCTTTGCAAGAAGCAACTTTGTTCATACTGGTCCTTTTGAAACCTGAAGCTCTTGTGTTGAATTTGTGCTCCGTTTGGCCTTGCATCACTCATTGGCAATTTAGCCGTTGGCAGCATTTCAAGGAAGATAAAGGTGTGTGCTTATCAGATTTATCCCGAAGGACTTTGGCAGACTTCCATGAGACTATTACAAAGTGTTTGAGACTCATTACGGGCTGTGAATGACTAAAATTCACAGCCATTGAAATAAAGACAAAAGGGTTTTGGGGCTAACGTGTGTTTGTTAGTGTCTCAATAAGCCTTGGTCAGAACACAAGGAGAGCCACCTGGGGTACACCTCTTGGGGGGGGGGTGTCTTTCTCTTAGGTAGAATTTCTGTCTGCAAGGAGTATAAATCCTTCCCTTCCCCACCATCCAGTCAGAGCTGAAGAAGCTTCTTGGATGTTATCTTTGTACTCCTATTTCTCCTTGCCTTACAGAATGTCACGACTATCTTTTTTAGCATAAAAATGTATATGTTAAAAACTTCTGCTTTAGTTCCGTGAGATTCAGATTCAGATCCGTTGCTCCTGAGACGCAGAAAAATTCAGATCAGGGTGGTGGAAAACAAGTTTGTGTTTCACCACCTGAAATTGGTGGTGTTCTGATCCAGGCTATGTTTGACGAAGCCTGGATCAGAACAATAGTCAGCTGAGGGCCGCCAGGTAAACGTGGCTTAGAGTGAATGGGCAGGTGTTCAGTGGCTGAGCTACAGCCACCCCTATTGTTCTCCATCCCTGCCCTTCCACAGGTATTGACCTCATGGACATGGGCAGCGTTTTCCTGATGTCCGAAGGTGACGACATGGCCCGGAAGGCTTGGAACATCCACAAGAAGATCCAAGACTACCAAGAATCCTTCACAGTCCTGGAGAAGGTGTCTGGGTTGAGGGACCGGGGTTGGGCCGGTGTGCCGGAAAGCTGCTTCCGCCCGTGCTTAATGGCGCCTTTGCTTTTCAGTGTCCCAAACCCATCATTGTGGCCGTTCACGGGGCCTGCATCGGAGGAGGTGAGCCCCATAAGCAACTTGTAGTGGCTTTGGTTCCTGGAACTGGTTGCCTGGGTGGGCTGCGGAAACGACCAAACTCCAAATTCTGCCCCATTTGAATGACGGGAGCTAAGCAGTACAATCGTGCTCTTTTTTTTTTTTTAATTTATTTATTTATTTTTAATTACATTTATATGCCGCCCTTCTCCGAAGACTCAGGGCGGCTTACAATTTTTAGAGCACAACCCAATGCGCTCAACAATAGCCTTCATTCCACTGTATATGCCTGCTTATTACTAAGCGGCATTTTACAAAGTCAGCTTATTGCCCCAACAATCTTGGGTCCTCACTTTACCTACCCGAGAGGATGGAAGGCTGAGTCAACCTTGAGCCTGGTGGGATTCGAGCCTGCAATAATTGCAGGCAGCTGGAACTAAGTGCTAGGTGTTTAATAGCCTGCACCACCAAGGCTCTTGGTGGTGCAAGTAAAAACTACAAATCCATCCTCTGCACCCATCATCACATCACATGCCCCAATCACCATCCTTCCCAAGTTAAGACTTCCTCTCACTTATGTGCAGCACGACATGACCTTGAATCAGAAAAAGAATGTTATTATGTCTAACTAGATATACTCCAATAAATTCCCCCCTCCCACTTTCCCAGGCTCAAATGTGGCAGTGTGGGAGCATCCGGTCTCAATATGGCTTCCAGAGCTGGCACTTATCTTCAAAAAGATTGTCGCTAAGCCCTGAAGCTTTTGCCAGCGAAAAACTTTAATTGGAGAACAGGATGGATGACACCTAGGCTGTGTAGGTGCTTAATTGGAGAAACTGATTTATGGCATATCCAAGGGGGACGGGGGAAGCAGGGTCACAGGGGATTGTAATTACGTATGCCAGAACCGGCTTCATACAGGTCATGCCAGTATGTCGCTCCTAATGAATTCTTTTGAAGTTTTTTGAAGTTTGGCTCAAGGCTCATGATTTAATTAGGGCGATTGCTGGGATCCTGACAGCGGATTCGAATTCTGGGAGTTTGAAGTCCGCAGATCTTGTGGCCAAGGTTGAGAAACACAGCAAGGAAGGAGTGGTATTTAACTAGCCAATAACCTGGCGTTGGCCCGGGTATTTATTTATGGGCTGTCCTCCCTCCTTCCATTAACGTCTCCACAATTCCTGAAGGGGTGATGGCAAGAGAACTTCTCCCTGAGCCCTGATTTCAGCGACAATTACATTAGTTAAAAATGTTTTCCCTTTGCCCCCCGAAGCGTCAAGGAATGCCGTCTCATAGGTGATCTGCGTGACGTAAGCCGTGTCAGTCTCGTATTGGTGCAGCCGGGCCCCCTTACAAACGCCACCTTGTGGAGTACTGTGAAGCCGTTACCATGGCAACTCCACTGCTGTAGGCTGTATCTTCACAGAACACCCCTCCCGAGGGGTGTTAGTAGGGGTGGGATTCTACCGGTTCAGACCGGTTCGGGCGAACCGGATGTTAAATTTGCATCTGGTTCGCCGAACCGATATTTGAACCGAGTGGTTGGCCCCTCCTACCTCTCCCAGGAGTCTCCACACGGCCCATTTTCGATGGAGGTTAAGTCAGGGTCCGCACGGAGGCTCTGGGAGGAGGAAAAAACAGGCCTCCTGGAAGTTGGAAATGGGCCTGTTTCCGGCTTCTGGAGGGCCTCCAGAGCCCGGGGGAGGCCGTTTTCACCCTCCCAGAGGCCTGAGGGAAGCCTCCGGACTCCGGGGAAGGCAAAAAACAGCCCTCCTGGAAGTTCCGGTAGGCCCACCCAGCAACTGGGCAGTGAACTGGTTGCTGGGATTTTTGAATCCCACCCCTGGGTTTTAGGGGTGTCTAATCCCCCCCCCCCCAGTATTTGTTTCCAGAGAGTAAGTCATCTGTGTACCAACTTTGGCTGAAATTGCTGGAGGCTTCGAGTTATGCTGGAACATACAAACACACTCGCACCCATTTATATATATATATATAGATAGATAGATAGTAATACAATATATATAAAGAAAAAAATGAAGAAAGAAAAGATATAGATATAGAAAGGTTTATTTTTTATAAAGCTGCATCTGGTTATGTCTTTGCCAGGCTGACACTGGAGTGCTGCGTGATTTTGGTGTCTCCGCCTGGCTGGAATTCTGCTCTCATTTGATCTATAATAATTAATAATAATAATTTATTAGACTTGTATGCTGCCCTCTCTCCCTGAGGACTCAGGGCGGCTCACAATATTTATTTATTTATTATTCATATTTATATCCCACCCTTCTCCGGAGACTCAGGGCGGCTTACAATTTTTGGAGGCCAACCCAATGCGCTCAGCAGTAGCCTTCATTCCATTGTATATGCCTGCTTATTACTAGGGCTTTTTGGTCCCCCCAAGCAGCATTTTTACAAAGTCAGCTTATTGTTCCCAACAATCTTGGGTCCTCAGTTTACCTACCCCGAGGGGATGGAAGGCTGAGACCATTCAATAAGTTAATTAAAAAAATAATTAGATAATTAAATCACAAGCCTAATAATCAAACTAATTAAATTAAATTAAAAATTCTTTAAAAAGCCCAACTGCTCCCTTATTTCAGTCCAGGCCGGCCGGCTGGAACAGCCAGGTCTTCAGGGCGTGGCAGAAGGAGCGGAGATCAAGGGCCAAATGAAGACCCAAGGGGAGCTGGTTCCACAGGGTGGGTGCTCCCACAGAGAAGGCCCTACCCCTGGGCACCACCAGCCGACAATGTCTGGCCGACGGCACTCCAAGGAGGCCCTGCCTGTGGGAGCGTACAGGGCGATCGGAGTGTGATGCCGGCAGGAGACGTTCCCGCAAGTACCCTGGACCCAAGCCATGTAGGACTTTGTATGTCATCACTAGTACCTTGAATCACTAGTACCTTGAATCACTAGTACCTTGAATTTTACTCTATGAGTAAAAATGGAATTCTGGATGGAAAAGGGTTTTTCTACCCCTGAGTGACGCACTAATGGTGTTGGTATTTGACAGGGTCTTTTTTTTTCTGCTCGTGGAAGAAGAACGCCGTCTCTTAGACACCCCCCTACCCAGTCATGGATCTCGGCTGTTTAAAAGCAATTTTCAAAAAAAGCCGAACGTCCTGCAACTCAGGCCCCTTTGATGCTGTGGCATTATGGGCTATTGAGTCTTCTTCCTGGCTGTCGCCACACCTGAGTCCCTGAGGGTGGCCAGAGGTGATGCAGGATCTTTCTTGAAGGTGGGCTGGGTGGTCCCTGAGAGACAGGAGGCCTGCCCCTCCTTCACTTTATGTTGCTGTGGTGCAAGGATCTTCAAACTTGACAGCTTTAAGACTTGTGGACTTCAACTCCCAGAATTCCTGAGCTAACATGACTGGAGGAGGAATTCTGGGAGTTGGAGTCCACACATCTTAAAGCAAGGGTCTTAAAGCTGTCAAGTTTGAAGACTCCTGCTATGGTGGGAGAAAGATGGCACAGGAAGGTGGAAAATAGACTCTGGCTCTTGTTCCTTTCTAGGCGTGGATCTCATTACGGCCTGCGATATTCGCTACTGCACGCAAGACGCTTGGTTCCAGGTGAAGGTGGGTTTGCCACGATGAAGTTTTACCCTAGAAATGCCTAGTTAATAAGCATCAGTGACGCTAAGAAGGCACAGGTATACAGGCAGTCCTTGACTTATGACCACAATGTCAGCTGGGGATTCTATCCGGGTCAGGGGTGGGTCCCATGCCAGTGGATGCCAGCACCGGTTGCACCATCGGATTCAGGATAATGTCAGCATTCCAGAAAATCTCCACTTCAACCAATAACTCCGAGACAAAGATCATCTCAAAAGTTCTGTTTTATTTGGATAGTAACCTGGCACATCTGGGGAATCCCGAATCTGAAAGTTCCAGGCTTCCTTGCAATAAGTAAAAACTACACATCCACCCCCTGCACCCATCATCACATCACATGGCCCAATCACCATCCATCCCAGCTTGAGACATCCCCTCACCCAGGTGCAGAGATAACATGACCTTGACTTAGAAAAAGAATGCTATTATGTCTAACCACATACACTCCAAGATATTCCCCCCTCCCATTTTCCCAGACTCAAGAATGTGGCAGTATCCAGTGTCAATATGGCTTCCAAAGCTGACACACAATTGAGCCCAAAGCTTCTGTTGCTATAAGCGAAACATTGGTTAAGTGAATTTTCTCTCATTTTGCAACCTCTCTTGCCACCATCCTTAAGTGAGTCACTGCAATTGTTAAGTTAGTGACACAGTTGTTAAAGAGAATCTGGATTCCCCTCCGTTGACTTTTCCCGTCAGAAGGTTGTAAAAGGGAATCACATGACCTTGCGGGCACGGCAACGGTCATCAGTACGAACCAGTTGCCAAGTGTCTGAATTTTGATCACGTGACCGTGGGGGTATGGTCAAGGTCGTAAATGGGGAAAAGGGTCACCAAATGAACTGTTATAAGTCGAGGACTACCTGTATTCAGGTGTGGGATTCTGCTGGTTCGGACCGGGTTGGGAGAAACGGTAGTTCCGGTGATCAGCTGCCTGTATTCCCTTGCTTGGTCTGTCTCTTTGTGTTGCTGTTTTGCTTCTCATACACGCAAATGTGTGTCATGCCCCTGTTGGAGACTGACTCCGAGGGAGAGGAACAGCTGACTGGGAGTGGGAGTGTGGCTCTGGAGGTTGTGGAGGAAGCTGGGGAAGGGCACAGGCCGGCTGGGCAGTCAGAGGAAGACCCAGGCCCATCCCCTCTCCATCCTAGGGCATGCAGGGAAGAGAGGATAAGGGAGAAACATGAATGGCATGGCCTACGGGGGAGGAAAGGGCCTTGATCCTCTTCATGGGCTGCAGCTGTGAGAACTGGTTAAAAGGACAGACATGCGTATGGCCCAGTGCTGGAAACAAAGCATGGAAATATCTCATTCCTCTCTGAGTTTGGCGTCCTTCCCAGTGTGTGTTCTGATATCTGTGGATGTCTTCAAGCCCTTATCTTGCCTGGTTCCCTTAATTGCTTCAGTGTGGTTTGTGTTGTTTTTACTCTTTATAATTTATAGGCATTTTTAGTTTAAATGGCATTTCCTCTGGAGTTTTTTGTCTCCAGTCAAGGATATTTGGAGTTTTGAAGCAAAATGAAGGAATAAAAGGGGCTTCACCTGTTTTTGTGACTGTGTTTATTTTGTATCCCACCCTGGGTCATCACAATGTGCACAAATACACGTATGTTTATTCCAGGCCATAGGCTTGCCAGATACGAGTTTATATAAGTGGAAAAAACAACCCACTTCACCCTTGGGCTGGCACTGCAAAGTGCCACCCGAGTATTATAAGGCCCGGGGTGGGTGTCAGGATATATCAGTGGCCATATCACTCTTTGGAGTAAATCTGAGTGGATGAACAACCTTATCCTTGTGTCTCCTTTCTTCAGGAAGTAGATGTTGGGCTAGCAGCCGACGTTGGCACATTGCAGCGTTTGCCACGCATCATTGGAAATCGGAGGTGAGGGCTTCGCTTCCTGTTGGCTCGGTGTTCTTCCGACAGGAACCACAGCTTCCCCTACTTTGGAAAGTGGCCCTTGGAATTTTTCTCTGGCCTAAAGGAGTTGTTCTGACCCAGGCTTCACAAAACCACAAAGCAGACTCCTTGTCCCGACAAAACCCCTTTTTATTAGGCTAATGTGAATTCCTATCATTCACATTCAGCAAAGTCCCATCGAACGTTCTTTCAAGGGTGAATTTACAACCACAGATCTTATCAGGCTTGGAGAGCTGCCAGGCCGATAGCTTCCAAGCGCAACACTGTACAAGAAAATACTTGACTCTCTTGAGAGTCACGAACAAATCTTCACACTAATTAAACTAACTAATTGTCTCCTGCAAACACCATTTCCCTTTCACTCCTCTATTTCCTATGGGAGGGGCCATTCACCGTCCACCTGTGCCTTTACTTCCGAGTCAACCCTTGTTCCTTAACTGTTCCCTTCTCCTGGCAGCTCTGTGCATGTGCACATCGGGAACAGGCTCCAGCTGTTCTTCTGGCCCACTGATCTCCAACTCTGAAGGCAGCTGACGACTGTCGGACAGCCCTTCTCAAAAGAGTCAGAAACATTGACTTCCGACTCTGTTGCAGAGTAAAATAAAGCAATGAACATCAAATCACAACTTTTTGCTTTTTCATCATCATAATACGAACCAGCCATTTCTATAAAGATCTATCAATCTAATCTGTAAAACCCAAAATCAAAGTTTCGTTCTTTTCCGCTTCGAGCATGAAATTCAGAAGCAGTTTCTTTGTGGAAACAAAGAATACTTATGTTCTTTTCTTTAATCAGTGTGATCAATTTTGCCATCCATCAACTTCTGCAACCGTTCGTCCATGCTAGGAATCGAAGTGTCCTTTCATTTTTGTGCATGCAATAGTCTTGCTGCTGTCAACATAGATAGTAACCAAGTTCCAATTTACCCTCCGCCAGTTCTTTTGTTAGGCATGTCTGAGGTCTCTCTAACGCCCCGTTTTTCTTTCCAGCCTAGTGAACGAGTTGGCTTTCACCTGCAGAAAGCTGATGGCTCCAGAAGCGGAGAGCTGCGGCCTTGTCAGGTGGGTCAGCCTTGAAGCCGAGGCTGGGGGCTGCTGAAGTTTCTCAGTCTTGGGGTTTCCACTCACACAGCCCCCTTGTCAGAACCAGCTCCCTGATTTCCCATCTCGTTGAGGCAGGAAACCAGAAAATATCTTCTCAGATAGAATGAAATGGGTTACCCTCCATCTTTTAAAAAACGAAACTCTAAATATTATTGGGGTCTTCCTTGCAAAAGATCCTCATGTCAGCGTTCCAGCAAACCTCCACTCCAACAAATAACTCCGAGACAGACATCTTCTCAAAAGTTCCCTTTTTTTTTGGATAGTAACTGGCACAACTGGGGAATCCCAAATCTGAAAGTTCCGGGCTTCTTTGCAATAAGTAAAAATTACAAATCCACCCCCTGCACCCCTCATGTCATCACGTGCCCCAATCACCATCTGTCCCAACTTGAGACATTCTCTCAACCAGGTGCAGAAGTAACATGACCTTGAGTTAGAAAAAGAATGTTGTTATGTCTAACTATATACACTCTAAGAAATTCCACCCTCCCACTTTCCTAGGCTCAAAATGTGGCAGCATGGGAGAATCTGGTCTTAATATGGCTTCCAAAGCTGACACCTCACCTCCTCCCATTGAGCTCAATCCAGATGTTTTCATGGAGGCATCCCCAGAACTGTTTGCTTTTCATTCTCCCACAATTGTCTGGCATTTCCCATCTTTTCTGTAGATGATTTCCTGGCTGTTGTTGTTTTTTCATCCAGGAACTAAGCAGGTTTAGCTTAAGACCAGGCAAGGTTGTGTGAAGGCTATCTTATTTATTTTATTTATTTATTTTATTTGGACTTGTATGCCGCCTCCTCTCCCAAAGGACTTAGGGCGGCTCACAACTAAAATATGAACAATAAATAATTTAAAAAACAATTAAAACCAAACAAGCCCAAACAAACTAAAACCCAATTTAACCCCCCCCAAACAAAAGTCAGTCCAGCCCGGCCTGCTCTTCTCAACATCTGCAACCAGGGGGTGTGTATTAATTCCATCAACTTTGGTGGATGGGAAATTGTGAGAGTTGAAGTCCACCCCTCTTAAAAGTGGCTCAGTTTGAGAAACAATGAGTTACAGTCGATTGTTGAGCAAGGTTGTAAAGTTTTCCTCCCAACTTCCCTTGAACTAAAAAAGAAAAGGAGGATTGGTTGGCACCTAATGCAGCCATTCCCCACCTGGGGCCTTTAAAGTTTATTAGAGTATTCCCTCAAATCCAAGGCTCGGGCTGGAGGAAGTTGCCAAAAATCTCAGAAATTCTTCTGCCTTCCTTTCCCAGCCGGGTGTTCCAAGATCGAGAGACGATGCTGCAGAGCGCCTTCGATTTGGCCACCGAAATTGCCAGCAAGAGCCCGATCGCAGTGCAGGGGACAAAAATTAACCTTGTCTACTCCAGAGACCATTCGGTGCCCGAAAGCTTGAAATACATGGTGAGTGGTGGGTCTTCTTGATATGTGCAGTTTGTGGTTTGCATGTTGGAAGGTCTTGGGTGTTTGGGCCAGAGAGTGGAGAAGAGAATAACAGAGTTGGAGGGGACCTCGGAGGTCTTCTAGCCCCTTCCAACTCTGTTGTTCTGTTCCGTTCTGTTCTATATTCTATACTAGCTGATAACCCGGCTTTGCCCAGGTATTTATTCATCCCAATCCTGTATTAGACAAGAAAATCCTGTAGTCAGGACTCATGCTGTTCTACTGCCTCTCATGCAGCATCGCAATTCTTCTATTCCTCCACAAGAGGGAGCCCCCTTGTGGAGTACTCTGAAGCAGTTACCATGGCAATATGTGTTTGTACATGTACACCTGTACATGTGCTGTACAGTAGAAGCCATTTTAAGGCACACCCACCCACCCAAGGGGCATTAGGGGTGTCTTATCCTCACAGTATTTGTTTCCAGAGAGTAAGTCATCTGTGTACCAAGTTTGGTTAAAATTGCTTGAGGCATTCCGGAGTTATGCTGGAACATATACACACCCACACACATCTGTTTTTATAATAATTAAATAATAATAATATAATAATATAATAAAAAATAGAATATGGAATATATATATAGTATAGAATCTTCTATTTTTTATTATATTTATTATATATATTAATAAAAATAGAAGATTTTATACTATATATTCTATTCTGTTCCGTTCTATTCTAATTATCCTATCGCATTCTCCATTCCATTCCATTCCACGCTTACACCTAATATTCGCAGTGTGTTGCTGGAACCCATTCATTGGCATTTCATTGTGTCTCCTTCATGGGGGCTTGCAACTTGGTGCTTTTTTGCTAAAAAAATGGCTTCTTTGGGAAAGGCTCATTTTAACAGCCTTGCAAGCCAGAAGGGGCATTAAGTGTGACAGGCTAGTAGCAACAATCAGCACCTGCCTTGAAAGCCTGAGGTTGCAAAACACCAGGCAGCAATCAAAGTGGCTAGTTATGTTCAAAAATGGCTTTGGGGTGGAATCTTTGCTGTCAATTATCTTTTACAATGGTCTCCTTTTATTTGGAAAATGCATATGGCCACCTTTCCTAAATAAATAACTCTGGCCTCACAGCCAGTTTGTTAGAGGGAAAAAAAACCCAGCACAATAAAGCCTCTATAAGCCAATCCAAAAGATCAATAGTTATTGTGCAACCATCACAGTACGGCACAACTATCTCGCCAGTCCATATGTTTGGTTCCCGTTTGCTTCCTGGCTCCAGTTCTTGGGGGACTGAGCAGGTCTTCATGTCAACTCATAAAATATTTTATGGTCTTTTAGAGTTGCCAACAGAAAGGGAAGGGGGAGCAGTGCGGCAGCTTGCAAAGCAAAAGTGCATTCCATAAATGTTTTCAAAGAGAGTAACTAGGTGACTGAAGTTTCTGTCGTGCAAAATTCTAACTGGAGAGCATGATTGATGATGACTCTGGGCTATGGAGGTGTCCCATTGGAGAATATGAATTATGATACACCCAGAGAAGTGGGGGAAAACCAGGGTCAAGGGTGACAATGAATGATGTGTCTCAGAGTTGGCTACACCCAGGCAGTGCCGGACATATTAACTCCCAATAAATCCTTTGGAAGTTTTTGAAGTTTGGCTCGAGACTCATGATTTAAATGGGGTTAAATGCCGGAATCCTGACACTTCACCCCCTGGCAGAAAGGTCAAGGGGGTTGGGGCTTGCAGAGTCAGGAAGAGGGCCATTTTCTGGGGTGAGGGGTGAAAGCACCCCTCACCCCGGAAGATTCTGCGGCACATGAGGGAAAAATAATTCTCTTTTTCTGACTCCTGCCTGCATTCTGACTCTCCTTCAGGCTGCCTGGAACATGAGCATGCTTCAAACGGAGGACATCATCAAGTCCGCCCAAGCTTTGATGGAGAAGAAGAGCCCCAAGCAGGTGGTCTATTCCCAACTGTAGGTGTCATCCTGTTCCAAAGCAAAGGGGTGACGGATACAGTGGCTTTGCAGAGGCCAAGCCTGCATGCCGGGACACGGCAAGACGGCAGCATCCCCGTGCCTTTGAATCACGCACCGCCTGCCTGTTCCCTTCTAGCTCACCTGCTGATTCTTTTGGGGTGCTGCGAAGTGAGACGCCCCCTTTGAAATGGTGGTGGTGGTGGGTTGTTTCCCTAAGCATGCAGGCTACCAGCTGAAGAGCCTATGAACGTAGATGCCGAAAAAGGTGATTTTTTTAAAAACAAAGATTAGATCCTTGTTTTCATCGTACTCCGTGCCCTGTTTTGGCTTTTTATTTTGTTGTTCTTATATAGGCTGCTGTCCCCCCTCCCCCAAAAAGCCAAACCCCATGCTGTGATGACCTGCAGTGTACCACAAATACAACAAAAACCGAAACGTAAATAAAGGTCCTTCAATGCCTTCAGCTTGGCTTCACGGTTTAATTGTTCACAGTTGAAGATTAAACTATTTTCAAAATAACATTCCAAAGGAAAGAAGTTCAAATTCAAAGAGCTTTGTAGCTGGGTGTGGACAGAGGCTACCGCTTGCTGTATCCCCTTCCGTCTTGCCCCATCCTTCTTCTTTCGTCTGGGCACAGAGATGGGCCAGAGTCTAATTGGCAGGGTGTAGTTGCAGACTCCCTGGTGTGTTTTGTAATTTTTAAAAAATAGACTATAGAATATATATAGTATATATATATATCTTCTCTGCCCCAGCCCCATCCTGCCCTCTCTCTCAGTTCACCGAGCTGCCCAGCCTTCTTGTCTCCCAAGTTACCTTCCATAAAACTCTCAACTTGTTTCGTCAGGCATAACCCCCCCCTCTCACTCTACGAAACCCTAAATAAAAGTTATTTGCTGACCGCTCCCTCCAGTGCCGCTCCCTGCCTCGGCCTCTGCAGACCGCACCACCCACCTACCGATGCCCTAGTTAAAAGAGTTTTTATGGGGCATCAACTGGGCAGGTCTCCCTTTCAGTGCCGCCCCCAATAGGTGGCTGTTGCCTGGTCAGGTTCAGGAAGAAATGCCCCAGCGGTGTGCAGAGATTCTCAGTCATGGTTGATCTAAAGGTGCTTTTTGAAAAGGCTACTGGACTTTGTTTTTTCTTGAAGGTGTTTCACTTCTCATCCAACAAGCTTCTTCAGCTCAGATTGGATAGTGGAGAATGGAAGGGTTTATATTCCTTGCAGACAGCTGGTCATTTGCATCCTTTTAGAGGGTCCTTGAGGCCACTTGGAGGTTCACCTGTGTCCTCAGCATCACCTGAGTGGTGCTCCTGGTTCCTGTAGCCTGCAATTTTTTTCCCTCTGGAGAATCCATTCCTACTCCCACACCATTCAAAGGGGTTCATCCCAAATCGCATAGCTAAAAGTCGGTAGAGATTCTCAGTCCTCCAGGTCAAGAGTGGGATTTGCAGGTTCTCTGAACTGCACAGAATCTTAGCTAGAGGCTCTCCCGGACCCCTGTGAACCCCCAGCAGCCCAACCCTGGGTGCAGGGGATGGATCTTCGATTGTCTTTTTGGGAAGGGAATTCAGGTTTTCCCAGGTGTGCCAATAGGAGAACTCTAATAAAATGGAACTTTGAGGTATTGCTTACCTTGGAGTTTATTAGTTTGGAGTTGGCTAGTTGGAACACTGATAACAGGTGGGCTGGTGCCGCCTTCCCTGTGCTCCACCCTTTCCTCCTTGTTTTATAAAAGCAATAAGATACGGTTGCTTCGCTTCTCACTTGGGTATTGATCTGGACCAGCAGCTTGAAACAGGGTCAGCATGACTTACTTCCCAGCACCTGGCTACATGCCCGCTTATAACCCGGTAAGTGCCTCTCCCACCTGGTCTTAACCTCACTATATATCTTTGCAACAAAATTATGACACACCCGGATGGAGAAATACTGAAAATTGGAGCGATGGGTAATGAAGATGGCGGAAGCGACCTGTTTGAATCGGGGATAAAACGGTAAATTCCTTCTGTAAAAGATTGGACTTCCGTTTTGGACTTTTTGCTGAAAAAGGGGCGAAAAGTCTAAGTCTAATAAAGAAAAGTCTAATAAATAAAAAAACAAAAATAAAAAATAAAAATACAAGTCTAATAAATAAAAAGGATGTCTGGATTTGCTGACTGAAAAATGGCTTGAATGTGGGATATTCTTGTAACCTATGACTATCACTAAGTGTTGTATCTTAACGATTCTTGATGAATTTTTTTTAATGTACACTGAGAGCTTATGCACCAAAGACAAGTTCCTTGTGTGTGATACCTGAATTGGTATAGGATTTCTTTCTTGCTTAGGATTCTATGAGTCAGGAAGGAAGGAGGGAGGGAGGGAAGGAAGGAAGGAAAGGGAAGGAAATGGATGAAAACTCATCAAGGAGAGAAGCAACTTGGAATTAAGGAAAAAACCCCTAACAGTGAGGACAATTAACCAGTGGACCTGCTTGCCTCCAGAAGCTGTGGGTGCTCCATCTCTGGAGGTTTTTAAGAAGAGACTGGACAGTCACTCATCTGAGATGGTTTAGGTTCTCCTGGTTGAGCAGAGGGCTGGACTAGAAGACCTCTGAAGTCCCTTCCAGTTCCTATTCTAATATTAAAGGAGGAGGAGAGAGAATAAATTTGTGAAGTTTTTGCTGGTTTCTGAACTTGGTGGTTTCCTTCCAGCTGGGAGAGAGCCACGGACTTGAGTTGAACCGGAAGCTACATATATTTTCTTCTCTTGGGATAATAAGTTGATTTGTAACTTCTGTAGAAGATCGGAAATCCCTCATTTAATCACCTTTTTCCTTTTTTTTTGACTTTCTACTGTTCATTTTGTTTTATACTTTTGTTTTTCTCACTTTTCTGCATTTTTTCAAGTTTATCTTGGAAAAATAAAGGGACCATGGGATAAAAGAAATTTGAGTTTGGAGTAGAAATGCAATGGGAGAAACCGCCTGAGACAAGACCTTCCCTCCTTCTCTAGTAGATTAAGGGAGGGAGAGGGGAACACATTCAAACTTGCAAGACGGAGGTCAGCCCTTCCACAGTAGACCAGACTAGGAAACCAAACTCCCACAGGTTAATACTCCCTTTTATAGTGACAGTCTTGCTGGTCTGAAACTTGCAAGCGGACATCGCCAAGCAATCTCCTAAACTCAAGACACCACCAAGAACTCCACAATTGAACCCTGAGCTTCAGAGATTCTCTTCTGTCAGAAGAAATGAAAATACTTCGTCCATTTTTCTCAAAATAAATTGGCCAAACGTCCTAAAACTCGTTTGGTTCAATTCTCTCCCCTTTTCAATACAATTCCTCCCACCCAGTGTGTGCCGATGCAGTAGCCTCTCACCCACTAGCAGGTAAAACATGCTTCTCCTATAAAAGCTCCAGAAATGCAGAGAAAAGGCCAATTCTTTCTTGTGCATGGAGAGATCTGATAAGAGGCTGGCATCCAGCCAGTCTGGCTCAATCCACTGATCTAAGAGCTAAAGCAGAACCAGTCCGTTGGCTGCAGATCTGGTGCTTCCTCCACGCCTTCCTTCCGCTGCCATATTGGAGGGATTAATCCTTAGCAGAGGCCCATCCAGGAGATCCTGGTTTGACTCGGCTGATACACAACACACAGGTTGTGTGGTTGCCTGGCTCAAAAGTCACAGTTGTGTTTTGCAGTCATGTCGTTGGTTTGGCTCAAAGTTTTCTGTCTTCCAGACTCTCCCTTACCATCAACCTGTCCCAGGTGGGCTCCATCCAGGGATGTCTGTCTATGTGCAAGGCACGGTGCCCAAACATACCAAGAGGTAATGTGTTTCGGGGTCCCATGGGAAGGGCAAGAAGTTACCTTACGCAAAATATTTTTAAGAAATGTATAATATGTATGATTTGATTGCCTATTGTACCCTATGACTACAATTAAGTGTTGTAGCTTATGATTCTTGACTCTTAACAAACTTATCTTTTCTTTTATGTTACACTGAGAGCATTTGCACCAACAAATTCCTTGTGTGTCCAATCCCACTTGGCCAATAAAGAATTCTATTCTATTCTATTCTATTCTATTCTATTCTTTCCTTATTCTATTCTTTCCTATTCTATTCTTACCTTATTCTATTATTTCCTATTCTATTCTATTCTATTCTAAAATATAACAAAATATTATTTTGTTACGGGTGCTTTATATAACCCAAATTTGATCCCAAAACTTTGTATATTTGTACATAAAGAAATGGACATTTTCTGCTCATGTGATTCCAGGTCTTGGGTAAAGTTTTCACTCTGACCTTGAAAAGCCTTTCCTAATTCTTCACAGATAGTTCTGCTTCCTGGTTCTTCCAACTCCTAGGGGAGTTCCCAAGCCCTGAGGACTAGGAACTTGATTCTTCTCTTCAGGCAAAAACCTGGCTTTCTATGGATTCTAGCTTCATGGCAAAGGAGAAAGGGGGAGGTTCCTGCACCTCCCATTTAATCTTCCTATTCCTTTTTCCTCACTCTCTTCCAGATTCCGGGTGAATTTTGCCTGTGGCCAGCACGAAGGGGGTGACATTCCCTTCCACTTCAACCCTCGCTTTGATGGGAAGGACAAAACTGTACTCAACACGTTTCAGTCTGGCAGGTGGGGAAACGAAGAGATTCACAAGATGCCCTTCCAGAAGGGCGAACACTTCGAGATCATCTTCATTGTCAACGATGTCGGATACCAGGTTGGTACACCCGGCAGAGGCTCTTTTGGGACTGCTGGTGCCTTTTTCTTCCCCCCCCCTTACCAGAATTCACCCTGTCTGGAATGAACCACAAATGTATGGAATACCGACTTTCCCAACCTCATCTCTTCCAAGTAGGGTTTAAGGGATGCTCAGGTAGTTCCTGTTCAGCGCAACTGGAGCCAGAAAACTTAGTCATTAAGTGAAGTGGTTTCTAAGTGAAAACGTGACTGTGTCTCAGAGACGGCTAGCTGTCAGGATTCCGGCAGTTACCTCCACTTAAATCATGAGTCTCAAGTCAAACTTCTAAAACTTACAAAGGATTTATTGGGAGTTAACATGCCGGCACTGCCTGGGTGTAGCCGACTCTGAGGCACATCATTCACTGTCACCCTTGACCCTGGTTTCCCCCCGCCCCCTGGGTGTATCATAATTCACATTCTCCAATGGGACACCTCCATAGCCAGGAGTCATCAATCATGCTCCCCAGTTAAGATATTTGTGTGGCAGAAACTTCGGTCACCTAGTTACTATCTTTGAAAACATTTATAGAATGCAGTTTTGGTTTTGCAAGCTGCCCCACTGCTCCCCCCCTCCCTTTCTGTTGGCAACTCTAAAAAGACCATAGAAATATTTTATGAGTTGACGGACTCTTTGAGATCAGAACTCAGCTTTTCTTATGCTTTATAGACCTGTAGTGACGGTTGTAACTACAGGATTGGTGGCAAAGTTACTACGTCACTGTCGTAACTGCAAACAGTGACTAAATGAGGACAACCTGTAGCTGGAAAACATTTTGGTCTAGGGGGGAGAAAATATCAGTGAAATAAAGAGCTGCCCCTTTTTACATGTCCACATTTTGATCCTTTACCCTCTGTGGCCAACTCTGCTCAGCTTTGGAGTGGGATGTGTTCCTGGCAAGAGTAAGCAGGGTTTTTTTCTGCAACGAAAATGGGTGATCCCAACTGAGCATTGATCCCTTTGGCTTTGCCCTCTGACAGATTCTGGTGAACAGAAACTCCTTCTGTAGCTACGGGCACAGAATGCCCCCACAAAGCGTGCATGTTGTGAGTGCTGATGGAGACCTGGAATTACAATCTCTGACCGTGATGGGAAATCCAACAATGGGGAACATGGTAAGGCAGAGGTCTCCAAACTTGGCAACTTTAAGACCACAAGTCTTAAACTCAACTCCCAGAATTCCCCAGCCAGCATAGCGGTAAGGGTTTGCTATGGACAAGTTGGCATCTTCGGATTCTTGATCTCTCTTTGGGAATGGATTCTGGGTTGGTTCAATCCCAGATTCTCTTTCTCCCCTCCGATCACTCTTCGTGACCCCTAAGAATGGCTGTCCCTCTGGGTCCTCAATTGACATGGCTTACATCAATGCATGCTTGCAAAAATAACCATCCAGGGCAGGGATGGGATCCGACCGGTGTAACTACCAGTTTTGTTGCTCTGCGTCACGCGCGCATGCGCGAGTCGCGCGAGTGCAATTTACGACCTGCTGCGCTGCCCGGACAGCTGAGCAGCGCTGCGTGCAGGTGCGTAGCGGTTGGAAAAGCCCCTTTTCCTTGCTTTTTCAACCGCAGCTGAGCCGTGCAAAGCAGCTGCAGTTGAAAAAGCAGGAAATAAAGGACAGGTAAGAGCCCAGGTAGACGGGTGAGCCAAAACAGCATCAGACACAGAACTGGTTCTGTGTCTGCTGCTCTTCAGAGCTACCGGTTCTGTAGAGCCGGACAGAACCGGTAGAATCCCACCCCTGATCCAAGGGTGATATTGCGATCAGCAGGCTGAAGAAGGAGCAAATTTCTCCCAGGCCAAGGTCCTGCGCTTCCTTCTTGCAAAGATCCATAAAACAGAATTCCTGAAACTTGGCAACTTTACGTCGTGTGGTCTCATCTCCAAGAAGGGCTTAGAAGATGCCGGTGCATCTCTCCAGAACCCATGCAAGTTAAAAGTAACCGAGTTGCGCAAATGGTACAAAGGCATCCATGAAGGCTTCGACTGACCTTGGGTGAATATGCCACACAAACTCAGACACGGTTGTTTTCCTATCTTTTAGGGTATGATGCCAAACCCTGGATATGGGCCACCACAAAATCTTCCCGTAAGTACTCAGAAGGGGGAAAAAAGGGGGCAGTGCACAAGGAAATTCAGGGCTAGGGATTTTAGGAGAAATAACATGGAGTTAACGAAAGTCTCTTTGGATTTCTCTCCCTCCAGATGATGCAGTCCCCTGCAGTCTACCATCCAGTAGGTACCAAAAGACTTTCTAACCCAGCCTATTCCTCCTGAATTTGCAGGATGGGACATAAACCAGGAGGTGGGGAGTTTGTGTGTGCGTGTGTATGTCTGTGTGTGTACAGGTAGTCCTTGACTTACCACAGTTCATTTAGTGACCATTCAAAGTTCAACGGCACTGAAAAAGGGGACCTATGACCATTTTTCACACTTATGACCTGTCATGCCCCTGTTGGAATCTGAATCCAAGAAGGAAGATGAACAACGGACAGGGAGCAGGAGTGTGGCTCTGTTGGCTGTAAAGGAAACTGGGGAAACTCTGTCTGGCTAGGCAGAGCAGGGGAGAGGTAGAGCAAGGGAGAGGGAATTCAGAGGAAGACCCAGGCCCACCCCCTCTTCATCCTAGGGCACACAGAGAGCAACGGAGAAGGGAGCAACATGGGTTGCGTGGCTTACGGGGGAGGAAAGGGCCTTGATTCCCTTCATTAGCCACACCTGGGAAGAGAGTTTAAAAGAGATGCATGCTGAGTGTGGCTGCTGCTGGGACCAAATGTGAGTTTATCTTGTGTTGACTTTGCTTATCTCTGTTCCTGGCGTCCTCCCAACCGTGATGAGTTATTGCTGTGCCTTCACGTCTGGAATTCCTTCTCCTACCCTGCTGAACTAAGGAGTGCAGGAAAAAATCCATCCAAGACAACATCCTGCAAGTTGCCTCCTGCACCATAAGATGGATCCTTTGCTTGGCAACCCAAGATCAACTGGATTGCAGCTATCTTGATCCCCTGCTAGCAGGGCCAAGAGCCACATAGTTGGTTGGTGTGGGGAAGGGCGTTGAGTGTAACCTGGATTTGTGTCTTATTTCAGCCGGTGCCCTACACAGGCAACATCTCTGGAGGCCTGGGAGCCAAGAGGACCATCATCGTACGCGGCTCTATTCCGATGAACTTCAACAGGTTTCTGCTCCCTTTCTCAGCGTGCATTTGGGGATTCAGGCAGAGGAATGGAATTGCTCTCAAAATTGGACAGCACCGCCTTTCTGCAATCAGGGCCAGCGGCCACACCCTGCCAGCCTGTCCCTGGCACTGACTTGCCCCCTCCTGCAAGTTAGATACCAGGATTCTGGCTTTGGCACAACAAAAGACCAGTATTAGATCTTTTCCAGATCATCTCCTTTCTCTGATTTTCCCATCTCTGCACATCTGCAGGGGACAGCCCAGAGGGCAAGGAGGCTAAGGGTAGTAAAAGCACAAGTTCACACATGGTCTGTGGAATTCATTGCCACAAGGAGAAGCAAGGCCTGCTAGCTTATGGCAGGGTTCCCAACATGGAGAATCTCAAACTTCACGAAGAGATGGACAAGATAAAGAGTTTGGGGATCCCTTTAAAGAATGGTTAGGACTTGAACTGTCATTAAGCAGGGACCGGCTGTCGTTCATCAAAGCAGAGGTCTCCAAACTTGGCAACTTTTAAGACTTGTGGACATAGCTGGCTGGAGAATTCTGGGAGTTGCAAGTCCACAAATCTTAAAGTTGCCAAGTTTGGGTACCCCTGATCAAAAGAATGCTGTTCGCTGCTAGACTTCTGTCGAATATGTGGGATTTCCCCCCCTCTATATTTGTGTGCTTCGTTTATAGCCCACCGAGAGTTGATTTGGATGAGGCAGGAGTTAAATATCATGAATAAATGCCTAAAATGCTAAATGAATTACACATTCAGCAGCAGTCTACTGATAAATAATATTTGTAAAGGAGAACAAGAGCTGTTTTTTCCTTTACCCGTGGAAGCACCCAGCAGGCTGTTATTGGATAAGGGGGAGAGGGGGGAATAATCAGATTTCCTTCATTTCCTTCAATAGTCTTTCTGCTTGCTTTTTCTCCCTCTTTCCAAGGTTCCACATCAATCTTAAGGCTGGACAGGATATCGCCCTGCACATCAATCCACGCGGGCAAGAACAAATCGTAGTGCGCAACAGTTTTCTGAATGGCAGCTGGGGTCCTGAGGAACGGGAGCTGCCCTTTAACCCTTTCCAACCTGGACAGTACTTTGAGGTGAGTTGGCTTTGATTCCAGCACGGAGGGGGTCCGATTCAAGCAAAGAGGTTCAAAAAAGTCAACATGGCAGCCACAGCTAGGCAAGCGATGCCTGGTTCCTATTTTATCTGGCTCATGGAGATATCTCTGGATTCAAGCAAAGAGCTAGACCGGCGAGAAGGCAGGCAGGCAGGCAGTGGGGAAGAGAAGATCAAGTGTCGTGCCTCCATAGGCGTAAGACTCCATCTCCCATAATTCCCAGCAAGCACAGTCATGAGGCATTGAAATCTGAACCTCTGGAACAGGGTCTTCAAACTGGAGAGCTTTAAGACTTGTGGACTTCAACTCCCAGAATTCCTCCTCCAGTCATGTTAGCTCAGGAATTCTGGGAGTTGAAGTCCACAAGTCTTAAACTTGCCAAGTTTGAAGACCCTTGCTCTGGAAGGATGTTCGGATGAATCACCCAATATAGTGTGGTTTTGGTCACCACACTATAAAAAAGATGTTGAGACCCTGGAAAGTGTGCAGAGAAGAGCAACCAGGATGATGAGGGGACTGGAGGCTCAAACATACGATGAACGGTTGCAGGAACTGGGCCTGGCTAGTCTAGTGAAGAGAAGGACCAGGGGAGACAGCAGAGCAGTCTTCCAATATTTGAGGGGCTGCCCCAGAGAGGAGGAAGGGGTCAAGCTATTCTCCAAAGCACCCGAAGGCCAGACAAGGAATAATGGATGGAAACTGAACAAGGAGAGATTCTAGAAATAAGGATGAATTTTCTGACAGCGAGGACAATCCACCCATGGAACAGAAGTTGCCTTCGGAAACTGTGGAAGCTTCATCACTGGAGGCTTTCAAGAAGAGACCGAACTGCCACCTGTCAGAAATGGTGTAGGGTCTGCTTGGGTGGGAGGTTGGACTAGATGACTTACAAGGTCCCTTCCAACTCTGTTAATCTGTAACCTGTAATTGTGGATAAGAGTGGAACTGCCTCTCCAAAAAGCCATTCAGAATCCCGTTTTTACTTCTCTCCTGGAAAATTTTCCTCACGTTGCTCTTGATGCATTAGGGGAGAGGAGAAAAAAGGGATAACAGTTGCAAACCCCCCCCCCAGATTAATAAAGCTCCACTCCGTATAGTATTGTGGGTGTTTTGATGCAGGCTCCAGGACTGAAGTTGATCCAGACGTGCTGTTCCAACCACACTAACATCTTTCTTCTCTTCCCAGCTCTCAATCCGCTGCGGCAACCACCGATTCAAGGTTTATGTCAACGGCCAGCCTTTCTTCAACTACGCCCATCGTTACCGCAACTTCCCACAGATCGACACCCTCCAGATCGATGGGGACGTGGTCCTTTCTTATATCCAATGCTAAGCATGGGGGAAGGGGGAAAGAGGGCAGTGCCGGCAGCGACCTTCCATTTTTCTCCCTTGCGGCCTTCCAGGGGACTCTGTGTCCTGCTGCTGGATTGGTGTAGTCCACGTAAAGATTTTAATAAAGATTAAATGCTTAAATTAATTTGGCTTTTTGGGGGGAACCGCAGTTGATATACAAGCAACCAAAATAAAGAGCAAGATGGGCACTGTCGTATCGTTCACTCCCCAAGCTGTGTTTACCCATCCGTCCTCATCTGACTAAGCCACAATGGGCTACTTTATTCAATTGTTAAATGCGTTCTTTAGCTCCTTTAACACAAGGCTGCAAAAATGAGGCCTGGAGACTCTTTGTTCTGTCTCCCCTTCCCTTTCCCAGAAGGTAAGGAACGCTAGCACAGAGAGTCACGCTGGCCTGTCTCCAAAATCCCAGTTATCTCTCCTGACAAGAGTGTTGGCAGTCACCCAGGCTCTCACTGCCAAATTCAAAGCCAACAAGGAATGCACTACTCACAGAAGACTGATTTATTTTCAGAGTCCAAAAACTAAATCAGGCACACAGACGGAATCCTCGGCTTCATTTCACACTTTGTCACATACAGAGTTTGCAACGTAGGCACACCCACTTTTATACCTGGTGGGGTGTGGTCCAGCTCAATCTCTGGCCCTCCCACGCTGCTGCTGACGCTTCTCCCTCCGACGTTGCCTGGGATCAGCCAGGAACCCTCCTCCTCCCTCTCTCGCCGTGGCCGTACTGATACACGTCTCTCAGGCAGTTCCTCTTGGCTTTCCGAGGAAACCTGAGGCATTGCCAGGGAGGAAGGTCCTGGGAGGGAGGCCTTGCCAGGGAGGAAGGTCCTGGGAGGGGGGCCTTGCCAGGGAGGAAGGTCCTGGGAGGGAGACTGCTAGGGAGGAAGATCCTGGGGAGGAAGGTCCTGGTGAGGAAGGCATTGCCCGTTCCTCCTCTTCTTCTTCATCATCCAGGTCCTCTTCCTCTGTCAGCACAGGCTCACGAGGCGGGGCCACAACACTCTTTGACCCTAGAATTCCCTCCAAAGCTTAGGGGACCAGATTTTGCAACCCATTTTGATGCTTGTTGGACTCAGCAACACCAGCAAAATTGCCACCTTCCCTTGCAGGTGTCTCAAAACAAGGAAACACAGCATCCCCTGACGAGCGGTATTTACACGACTCGTAGGTGACGTCAGTGGCCTGTGATTGGTCGAATCCATTTACCTCAGTTTTGGCGGGCTTTCTCTGTCTCCGGGCAGATTTTCCTCAGGGGGCGCCTGGTGACTCGGAATGTCCAACTGCCTCTTGTGATGCCTCATTGTGGCCTCCCACACCCGCACACAGACATACACACATCCATGTTCACACCCACAATCGCCCCCACACCCAGCCACCCCAGCTCTATATCTGTAACTCAGCCTGGTCCATGTC
The DNA here is from genome assembly GCA_009733165.1 of Naja naja. Classification (NCBI taxonomy): domain Eukaryota; kingdom Metazoa; phylum Chordata; class Lepidosauria; order Squamata; family Elapidae; genus Naja; species Naja naja. The sequence goes on along the minus strand of CM019160.1, from coordinate 27,388,276 downwards.
ATTCCCCACACATGTGTCTTTTATATGACTTTCATCCACTCTTGGAAGGAGGGTTTTTTTCCCCTATTTTTCGATACTGAATATCCTGTGTGGTACTTTTAGTTACCTTAAGTACGAGGAGTACTCTGACTGGCTTCATCCTATTTGGGGCCTGTCAGATGTGGCGGTTCACCAGGGGTTATTTGAAAGTTTCACGCTCTCTGTTACTACAAGGCTGAGCACCAGAACGTGGATGGACTCCTTAAACGAATGTGCTGTACATGGTCGTTTAAAAGGCAATTGTCCATGCGTTCAATTCCTAGTAGAGGTTGAAACCCCATTTAATAATATCTGAAGAATATGTCTGAAGAATCCTAATAGAATAAATCTGAAGTGCCTACTAATGGTCAATATAACTCTTGTTGGTCTTATCAATTTACGTGGAGAGCTCTGAGGGAGCGTTTTCCTCTTTCTTCCTAGCCAGAAGATGCAAGTGGAGAGATAAGATATGCTTGGCCTTTTTTTAAAAAAAATTGCACCAAAGCTGCCACTTGAGGAAGATGTGCCCTCTTCCAATGCTTTGTAGACATGGAGTGAGTCCCCAGTCGGCAAACGTTTAAACAAGGTGATCAACTCCATGCTGGGCTGATCAATTATTTTTACCTGATTTACCTCACAACCAGAACCGCATTCAAGGTACAACACAAATAACAGGGCAAGGTGTTCAACGTTGGAGTAGGATCAGGCAGATACAGGTAACAGATAACAGATAATCAGAGTTGGAAGAGACCTTGTGGGTCATCTAGTCCAACCCCCTGCCCAAGGTCATGGGGCACTTTCAGTCATGTGTCCAAAGGTGATTTTTCAAGAGGCAAAACTGGAGTTTCTGGTTTTTCTTTGAAGATGTTTCGCTTCTCATCCAATTTCGCTTCTCTGAGAGCTGAAGATGGATGAGAAGTGAAACGTCTTCAAAGAAAAACCAGAAACTCCAGTTTTGCCTCTTGAAAAAGCCCCTTTGGGACAACCATGACCTAGAGGACTGAGAATCTCCATAGATTTTCAGCCATGTGGTTTCCATGCGTGGACCACTCTTTTAGCCAATTTGCTATGGAAAAATTACAGGAAGATGTGTTACCTGTATGCTGTGAAGACTTCACAGAGGGCAGAGACACAAGTTCTGCTTCTTAGTTTCACTTTGAGCATGGGCGATGGAATAATAGTGCATGATGCAATGGAAGCTTAACATTTCCTTGTCAATCAAGTCACAATAGAGGCATTGGGTTTGGGCAATGAGGCCTAAGGATTAAGATATTAACATGTGCCAGTGGAGCTGAATAAAGTCACTTAGAAGAACACCAAGGAACATAAGGAGCTGAAGAGCAACCAGGGAGATGCATCTCCTTTCAATCTTTGCTTTGACTTTTACTCTTTCTGCACAGCAGGTAAGGCTAAATTTTGTGGGTCGCAAATTGCAATAACCTTTCAGCGGGGGTGCCTGCAAATGAAACAAGTGTTTTGTTGAGCTTGTCCCCATGTTTTAATTAACATTTCTTCATCAAGGCAGGGGTTGAAAATGCAGGCAGAGGGCTATGAGTCCTTAGCAAAATTCAGAGGTTCATTGGTTCTTAAGCTGTACAGCATATGTGACTATATTACCTGTAAACATCTAAGGGAGCTAACCCTAACCCTAAAGTTTTCTTGTTTTCTCTTCAGGATAACAAGAATGATGCTGACGGGGAGTCTATGGTAAGAAAGTTACATCATACTGGATGTCCTGATTTTTTTTCGCCTTTGGGAAAATGTCTATTGAAAAAAAAAAGGAAAGCTGAAAAGGTCTGAGAAGACCATTAATTCCAGTTTGGGGATTTTGTCCCTGTCGCTTGCTCCCTCGTGTAGTGAGAAATATGTGTTTCCTATTTTGAAAAATGTAGCCATTTGTATGTGTGCTGTCTAGTAATGGAACAATTGGAGAAGTCATGCATGGTTTTTATGAGAGCATCAAACTGATACCTTTCATTTCCCTTGTAGGAAAATGGCAATGAAATGATGAACAAAGTTCTAGTAAGTACAGAATACAGAATAACAGAATTGGGAGGGACGTCGGAATTCTTCTAGTCCAACCTCTGCTCATGGTAGGAACCCTACCATTCCGGACAAATTACTGTCCGATCTCTTCTTAAAAGCTTCCAGTGATGGAGCACCCACTATTTCTGAAGGCAAATTGTTCACTTATTAATCGTTCTCACTGTCAGGAAATTTTTCCTTATCTTGAGCTCTTTTCTTTCCTCGGTCCTCAATTATTGAATTTCCTGGCGGCTAAAAAGCAACTATCACCAACCTATGGATTCATATTTCCACCCACATTCACCAAACACCAATTCATAGTTACTGCAATGAATTTCAGCTCTTTTGTTTTTGAATTAAACATACCACTTCCCTGCTTAATTGATCAGCTTCAGAAAAATACCAGACTGCGAGCAAAACTGCACCCCGCTCCCAATTCCAGCATGTCCCCCAAAGGCTCCCTTCATCCAGATAGGCAGAGGGCTTCCCCATTGACTGCCAGTACCCCCTGGCCAGTCCCACCTCAGTCGACATCCCCTAATTGGCCCTGATTTCAGATTTTGGCCCTTGTTCCAAAGCAGACAATGGCTTCTAGACCATTAGCCTTGCTGCCAGCTGACTGGGCACAGGGGCCAGAGGGAAGCAGAAAAAACATCAGGGATGGGTCCCTCCTATCTTCCCTTGTGCCACACAACCTATGGAAAGGGTAGTTGGAAGGTGTGGAGGTGGTCACAACGTGACCATAGGTCCTGGCATAATATACGTTACTTGATTTGAATTACTTGGTTCAAGAATGGTTGGCAGGAGGAGGGGGCCTGTGGAGTTTCCCCTCCTCTAGTGAAGTATATCTCATCTTCAGCAATATTAAGATGTGTGGGCTACAACTCCCAGAATTCCCCAGCTCAGAAAGGGAAATGATTGGAATCCACCCATCTTAAAGCATGCTGCCTGGGGACCAATCCTATGGGAAAATTGATCTAATATCCTTTGCTTCCATTGTAGGATGCGCTGAGTGAGAAAGATACAATGGAAATAATCGTAAGTAACTCTTTGACCCTCTTTTTCCCTTTCGTTGTGAAATATCTCTCTTGCATGCAATTAAGAGACCCTTTTGGGATTCTGCCCCACCAGAGCTTAGCGGGTATATACAAAGAAGTGAATGATAGCAAGGTTATATATTTAAGAGGAGAGTTATCTTGTTTTATGAGGAAAGCTATGATACCCATTCTTAATAAATACTGTATACTTCCACCCCTTCCAAAGTTTTGGGAATGGCTGGGGGTGTGTTGAGTACTTAAATAAAGGTTTTAGGACTCAGGATGGCCTAAATATTTTTGGAACCCTTTTCTGGCCAGAAAATGCTTTGAAACTG
>CM019160.1:27257279-27383861 GCA_009733165.1 Naja naja | reverse complement strand
TGTTATACTTTTTAAAGGGAATATCACACGGTGATAAACTAATATATGACTTAATAGTAAGTAGATGTACACTTACATTATCTCATTTCTTCTATGTGCCCTATGTTGTCCTTCTTAGATATGATCGGACCTCTTGAGCCTCACTCCCACCAAAGGATCTCCAGACATTTCAGGAAGAATTCCAGCAGGAAGCTATAAGCTCCTGGAAACATTGCAAGGAAGGTGTTCCTTTGACTATTGTCTGAAGTTGAAAGAGACTGTCTTCACAGATCTTCCCTCTGGTTTAGGAGAAATGTTTAAATGAGGATATCAGGAAACCTTTAGAAAAGCTGCACAATAATTTTTTAAAGAAAAAAAATAATAAAAACTATTTTCTCACAACATTAACAAGTCTTAGAATGCTATTAATTCTTGCAACTTTTAGACTTTATCATTCCACCTGTGATTAGAAAGCACAGCTTCTATCTGGAGAATGCAATATATAGATGGCATTGATATATGACACTGAAAGTTACCTGTGATGTTATAGCAATAATTATTGATAGTTATCAGAACAGAACTGATCCTCTTGGTTTCCTTTGCAGAAGGCAATTGTCAAACATGGTCCTCTGGCTGAATTGGTAGTAAGTAGATTTGATTTGCCTTCTTCTGTTTCCTTCTTTAACTTCTTGCATCTGAACAGCATCTCTTTCATTTTTGTTCCCCTAGTACTTAGATCATTGCAATAGTGGTGAATATCTGTAGCTCAGGTGTAGGATGAGGGTAAAGGTTTGTTCTCCAAGCTTGTGGGTCAGTTTCTGAACATTTTGTTACCAGGCTAGGTAACATCTTCAGCGGCGTTTAGGGGATGTCACTGTCAGTGTCCTTCTGTTTATAAGGGCTTTGGATGTGGTTGTTGTGACACGTCTTGTGATGAGCCAGCTGTGAATCTCCAGAATCTTGAGAGCACAAACCCAGCAGATAGAGTGAAAATATTTGCCTTTTTTAAGCAGCTTAAAGCAACCTTTGTTTCCATTGCAGAAAGAACTGAATAAGAAACTTACATTAGAAATAATTGTAAGTAGCTCTTTGACCATCTTCTCTCTTTTCCATGGGAAATATCTACTTTGCATGCAATCATAGCATTTTTTGAAAAATCCCCACCTCCAACAGTCCCCAAACCTTAATGGGTGGGAATAGTTTGAGTGGTAAAATAACAGCTTTAGGACTCAGGATGATCTAAAGCATTTTGGGATATTTTTTTTTCTGCCCAGAAAAATGCTCTGAATCTCAGTTGACATTTTTGTAGCAATTAGAAGAGTCTCTGAGATGCTATTGTAGGATTTCAGTAGCCCTCTTTCACATAAATGTGCATGTTTAATGTTTATATTTCATGTCTGGACATTTGGTGGAGGAAGAAACAGAGGAAGTAGAAGTAAAATAACATCATCCATCATAAGGATACCTTAGATGTATAGGTGTATAACAATGTGAAGAAAATACTAAAGTGGAACCAAAGGAAAAAGATGCCTGAGAACTCTTATTAATTTAAATGTGCTTTTTAGACTAAGCATTCCCTATTGTGATAAGAAATGTATTTCCTAAGTTGAGGGAAGCCGCAATGCATGTAAATGATATCTAAGAAGGTAGTTATGGCAGGGATAGAGAAGTCCTAGGGATCTTTGAGTCAGAATAGAATTTGACATGCTTCTTTCCTTTGTAGAATGCTTTGACTGCAAAAGAAATTGGAAAATTAACCGTAAGTAGCACTTTCTTCGTATTCTGACTTTTCTTTGAGTAATATATTTCTTGCTTGCAATGAAGCATCTCTGTATGATGACAACACTGACCCCAAACCTAAACCCACTTCATTTGGAGGTGTGTGTGGACAAGGCCTTTTCAGAACTGCCCACAAGGATGTTTAGCCCTGAGGAAGATTGCATTGAAAAGAAAATGAAACAAAGTGTTTCAGAACACAGTTTACCCGTTTGTGCTTTTTGGCTGTTATCAGTCCTGTTGTGATTACAAATGCATGTATCTCATCTGTAGAATGAAGTGATTCATATATATGATATCAAAGATGGTAGAGATGCCATAGTTGGGGAACCAATGTGTGATGTTTTTGCAAAATTTATTTATTTTATTTATTAATTGAATTTATATTGCCGCCTATTCACCCATGGTGACTCGAGGCGGCTTACAGAATGTAAAACTATATTTAAAATAAAAAACAATACAAACTAACAAAAAGAATCAAATAAATTAATAAAGTACAATAGAACAAAATCTGGAAAAATAAATAAAAAATCACCCCCAACTCCCACCCCCCTGCCAGAAGATCACACGAGCCATTTGATGGGCTCCATCCCGCTCTGGGTTCCCCAGGCCCGCTTCCGGAAGAGTATTAGAGTGGGGGCCATTCTAATCTCTGGGGGAATGATTTTCCAGAGAAAGGGAGCCACCACGGGGAAGGAGCTTCTTCTGGGTTCCACCAGGTGTATCCCCCTCAGGGATGCAACTGGCAGCATTCCCTGCCTCCTCACTCTAATGGGTCAGGTAGATGTGACCGGCAAGAGACAGTCCCTCAGATAACCTGGTCCCAAGCCATGAAGGGCTTTAAAGGGGACAACCAGCAACCTTGAATTGCTGGTCCAGAAGCCAATCGGCAACCAATGCAGCTCCCACAGGAGAGATGAAACATCTGCACACCGGGGTCTGCACAAAACCATGCAGGCTGCTACATTTTGCACCCGCTGGAACTTCCAGATGTTCTTCAAGGGCAGCCCCACGTAGAGCGCATTGCAATAATCAAGACGGGAAGTAACTAGGGAATGAGTGACTGTGAATAAGCACCGCTGGTCCAGGAAAGGGTATAACTGGTGCACAACCTGCAGTTGCCCAAAGGCCCTCCTGGCCATGACCGCCACCTGCTCTTTGACAAGGAGTCATGAGTCCAGGAAAACCCCTAGATTATGCACAGGGTCTGTTTGGGGTAGTGCCACTGCAAGACCAAAGATGGCAAATCTCCCCGAGCCAATGAACCCCAAACCCAGAGCCACTCGGTCTTGCAAGGGTTTAGTTTCAACCCGTTGCTCCCCATCCAGCCCCTAACAGCTTCCAGGCACTGCGAGAGGGAGGACACAGCAATGCTTAACTCACCACCGGCCAATAATATAAATAATATATAATATTAATAAGATAAATAATAAATAAATAAAATACAAGTATTGTCTTTTTCCCCTTATAGAATATAGGTGAACATCACATTAATATTTTTGCGTTAACTGTAAGTATACATTTGTTCATAATTCTTTGCTTTTTCTGAGTAATATTCTTTTGCATCCCAAAAACAGTTGTTTGGTAATTCACACCTTCCAGAAAGCATCTTCAGAGACCCCAGAGCAGAAACAGAGCAGGCAGGGCCAAAATATTGCATCTGTTTTCACTTTCCTTTTTAAAGCAGTTTCAAATAGCACTACACCAAATAGCTAAGGGAGAAACTTATATTTTGGAACTGTCGCCAAAGGACACTTTTTGGATGGGGGGTTTCTCCAAGGATCCTATTCCCTGATTGGAATTTTTCTCTCTGCAAAATGGTAAATTGTTGACTCTAATGGTCTTTCTGTCAGATGCAATTTTCCTAGTGAGACCCGTTTCCTCATTTCCCTTCCCAGGTTTAATTTTATCACAATTTATTTTGTAAAGCCAGCTTGACTTTGTTCTCCTTGAAAAGGAATAATGGAGTGTCAAGATTCTGCTAATATATATTATGATAGTTTTCCTGAAATCCCTGTTGTAGCCTTCCTGATTCTGCCTACCTCAAAGGTTGATGTGGCTCTACGGTCCTTCTCTGATGTTGAGGCCATTCACATCAGTATCCTCCATGGCCTTCAAGAGCTCACCAGTTCATTTTAGTGGGCTGCAGTGGCCCAGGCAAGATGCACACGTATCATGCATTTGCACAATGACCATGACTTATGACAGAATCCATAATGGTTTCTCTTCTTCTTCCTTGTAGTCAATCGGAAAAAGGATAATACCCATTATCAAGAAAGCCAATGGTGGCAAAGGAGTGTCTAAACTGATAGTAAGTAGATACACATTTAATTTGTCTCATTTCTTCTGTTTTCTATGTTGTCCTTAGATGTGACCATAATAACTCTCTGGAGACTCCCCGATAATTATACTGCCACACCATAATAATAAAGGTATCCTTTTGTTTCCATTTTAGAGTATATTCAGTGGTGGTGGAGATGGAAAAACGGTAAGTATATTTTATTTCCTTTTTTTCCATATTCTTCTTTGAACTGAACAAGCACCTGTTTTATCTTTATTCCACCGCCTAAAACAGCGAGGTGTCTCACTTTGAGTAAGATCTATGGGTTTCCTATTTGGAGAACGCAGCCATTCACATGTGTGCTAGTATCCAAAGAGGGAACAGTTGAAGAAGCCATATTGTTATCATGAAGTTATCATGTGATGATCACACTCATACCCTTCATTTCCTTTGTAGGGAAATGACAATCATAATACGGTTGAAAAAATTATGGTAAGTAATTCGTTGTTTATCTTGTTGCTCTTTCTTGGAGTAATCCTAGTCCTTATTATTCAGTTTTCTGGAGGATAAAAAGCAACTGTACATCAACCTATGGATTCTTATTTCCACCAACACCAATTCATAGATGCTGCCATGAATCTGAGCTCTTTAAATTAAACATATGTCCTTTCTGAATAGAAGAAGGGCCTATGGAGAGTTTTCTTCTCTAGTAAAGTGTTTCTTAACCTCAGCACTCAGCACTCACTTAAGATGTGCGGACTATGATGCCTGAATTCACCAGCCAATAAAAGGAAGTTATTAGAGTCTCCATATCTTAAAGCATGCAGTCTGGGGAATTCTAGGAGTTGAAGTCCACATAGCTTAAAGTTGCCGAGAGTGAGAAATGTATGTGGGAGTTTCTACCCATAATGGTTGTGACTGGCATCACTTGCAATTTTGCTGGTAAAATGGATTTCATCCCCTTTTTTTCAAGGCATTATTTTATTGAGTCACGTTTGCAAATCCAGGATGAGAGATTTGCTTCAAACAATCCTATCCAAAGTGTTTCATGAAGTCACAGTCTTTAACCCCAAGAGACATGTATGCCTATTAAAGGACCTCTGTGAACAGGGAAAGGATTCATTTTTACATGAAATAGCAGAGCTAGCACCATTGGAGAAGTCATATATATTGTCAGGTGAGAATTGAGCTGATACCCTTTGTTTCCATTGTAGAATGCACTGAGTGAGGAACATACAATGAAAATGATTGTAAGTAACTCTTTGACCATGTTCTCTCTTTTCCATGGGAAATATCTTGCTTCCATGCATTCAAGCAGACCATCAACCACCGATCTCTCCTTCTTAACTTTGATGCAAATAGTTACTATATATTTTCCATCGGGTCTCCTTTTTTATTTTTCCCCCAACTACCAGTAGGTGTCTCTTTCACACCACAGTGTCTCTTTGTCTTCTTTAAATTCGCTGTTATCACTCTCCAGCTAGCGTCCATTTTCTTAGAAACACCTTTCCCCTTTTTTTTCTTCTCCTTTTTAAATCCCTCAAAGATCTCAATCTAAAGCCCAAAAAGGAAGAGAGAAAAAAGACCCTTAAGAAAAAACTTTTAAGAGCAATAGGAAAAATAAGCTAACTGAAAAGTAAAAGTTTGAGAGTAACAGATATCCAATCCACCGTTAACAGTCACCGCTTCCACCGTTCTCCTTTCTATTTCTAATGTCAAGTTCAATCTTTTACAATCACAACGTCCATCTAGAGAAAGATTCCGTTGTCGATGTTAAATTCAAAAAAATACTTTATCCAAAAACATATCTTCCGCTCTCCAAATCAAATTTAGCTTTGGCGAATAAGCAACCGATTGTTCCTTTGCTCCCATCCAGACGATTGGCAAAAACTTTGGAAAATAAATTTGGTGGCCTTGGTGGTGCAGGCTGTTAAATGCCTAACACTTAAGTTCCAGCTGTCTGCAATTACTGCAGGCTCGAATCCCACCAGGCTCAAGGTTGACTCAGCCTTCCATCCTCTCGGGGGAAGTAAATTGAGGACCCAAGATTGTTGAGGGCAATAAGCTGACTTTGTAAAAATGCCGCTTAGTATTAAGCAGGGATATACAATGGAATGAAGGCTATTGCTGTGCACATTGGGTTGTATCCCAAAAATTGTAAGCCGCCCTGAGTCTTCAGAGAAGGGCGGCATATAAATGTAATTAAAATAAAAAAATAAATAAATTAAAAATGACTTTAGCTATACCATTCAAGGAAAATCTCTACAAATTATTTTATAGATGGCACATACCCCCATCAAGATTGGCAACAATAAATTCAAATTTTTTGCCCACATGCTGGAAATGTAATAAAGAAAGAAGAACCATCACTTATGGTGGAGTTGTAAAGAGGCCCAAAAATATTGGCAAAATTTACACAACTGGATAGAAGAAATGTGTGGAATGAAAATAGAACATAGACCAGAGTTCTTTCTGCTAGGGATCAATACGAGGAAATATGATAAAGAAAACATATATCTAATAATCCATGTAATAACTGCAGCAAGATTGGCGTATGCACAGAATTGGAAAAGTAAAGATATCCCAAATGAATTTGATATATTGAGGAAAATCATGAGATGCGCAGAAATGGATAAACTAACAAAAGAACTAAAAAGTAAGGAAGATTCGGATTATTATAAAACATGGAACAAATAAGGAATGATTTATATGCTTACTTAATGTATATGGAATGAAATTATGTAATATTATTATTGGATTTAGCAAAGTAATGACCAAGATTGACGTTAGGAAGACTGTACCAAGTTCAAGATTTTTATTGTAATTTTTGTTTGTGTTTGTGTGTTTGTTTAATAAAGGAAAATTTTATTTAAAAAATTGTTTTTTTAGATTCACTTTCTGAAAAAAGGATGGTTATTTCCTAAGTGGAGGAGAGCAGCAATTTATATAAATGCTGTTTAAGATGGTAGTAATGGTCATGGGTAGATAGAAAGGTCACGGGTATCTTCTGTTAAAATACAATTTGATGTGTTTATTTCCTTTGTAGAATGCTTTCAATGCACAGGAAATTGAGAAGTTAACCGTAAGTGGCTCTTTCTTCATCTTCTGCTTTTTTTAAGTAATATTCTTCTTGAATATTGTCTGTAGTTACCATGAAATGTTGGGAAAGCCAAAAAGAGAGATTTTTCGAATGACCCCAAAAATTGTAACAAAGTCTAAAACTTTTTCTGGGTTACTTAGTCCAGATTTTTAGTGCTGTAGAAATTTCATGCAAATCTCTCACCTTGGCTACAAATACAACTGCTTTTCTGGTATTTTCATAATATATTAAGTACTAAAGTGATCAAATAGTCTATATTTCCACAAGTCAGCAAAGCATAAAAAAAATCTAACTGGGATTAAACCTATCCAAATTTAGCAAGTTGTGCCAATGCACTCCCTCTGTTATTCTTTTGTCCTAGCATCATGTAGATAGTCCTTAACTTATGACCTCAATAGAGCCTGCCCAGCATAAGTCGTGACAGTCATAAATTGAGTCACCCACATGACTGACCTGACTTTATGACTTTTCTTGTGTGCGATTATTGTTAAGAAATGCCTCAGTCATTAGGACCAGTTGAAATTGTTGGAAATGCAGTTGCAGAAGTCACATGTGTTGTGATGACAAAGTAGTAGCATTCCTTTTGTTTTATTTATAGGATTGCCTTGAAGGCGAGTGTAGTATGGCTGATTCTCTGGTAAATACCTCTTTGTTTATCCTCTGTTCTTCCTTGTGACCTATTCCCTTTGCATGTGATCGAAGACCCCTTTTGTGATTCCATTCCCACCCCCAGCAATCACCGCCATTCTCCCCAAAGCATCAAAAAAGAAGGCAAGGCTAAAATCTTGGGGGAGTTTTGAATAAAGCAGCTTAAGGCATCTCTCTTTACCCGATAAAATACCCCTACCACCTGCACTGTTGCAGCATGCTCTAAAGTGAGGAAGGGTCCATGGGATTATCCATTATTGTTGTTGTAGCTATTATTATTCCTAATACAATTATATCTTCAAGGAAACAACCAAACTCACAGAGGACTCCATAGAGTGTATATTTACAACCCAGGATCTTTAAGCTAGAAGCTGTCTTGCAATCCGCCATCCGAATGACCACTTCCCATAAATTAGGCTATATATGCCTAGTTGACACCCTGGGAGTTGGGCAGCCCATAAATGTAATGTATCATCATATCGTTATCAAGCTTGTTCAGCTCTGGGTATGTAGAATGGGTGAGAAAAGGACTCAGTGTAGCTCCAGCTTGACTTTGTTGTCCTTAAAAAGGAGTAATGAAGGCTTTGGGTGGGCTTTCAAGATTCTGCTACTAAATCTGACAAAAATCTAGTGGAAATTCTGGAATCCCTGCTGTGTTTTCCTTGACCTTGCTTGCTTCAAAAGGTTGATCTGGCTTTATGTACCTTCTCTGATGATGTGAGACCATTCACATCAATATCCTCCATGGCCCTCAAGGCTTCACCACTTTATTTAAATGGACTGCAGTGGCCCAGGCAAGGGCCACCCAGATATTTGTCATGCACTGGCACAACGTAGTTATGTAGGAATCCATAAAAGAGGATAATTTTTTCTCTCCTTCTTTGTAGAACATCATGGAGAAGATGTTAAATGTTCTTAAGGGACTGTCACATGGTGATAAACTGATATATAACTTGATAGTAAGTAGATACACACTAAAGTTCTCTCATTTCTTGTAAAACTGTTATGTTATCCTTCTTAGATATAATCTGATCAGCCCTCTTGATCTTCACTCCCCCCAAAGGAAGTTCAGACATTTCAGGAAGAATTCTAACAGGAAGCTATAAGCTCTTGGGGAGACTTAAAGAAAAGCATTGTTTTGACTATTGTCAGAACTTGAAAGTCCAGCTTCACAGGCCTTCCCTGTGGCTTAAACGAGGATTATCAGGAAACTTAGAAAAGCTGACAGTAATGTGTCTTTTCAGAAAAAACCCAGAAAAATTCTTTGCTCACCATAACAAGTCTCAGATTGCAGTCGTTTCATGGGTCTTTTAGGTTTTATCACTCAATCTGTGATTAGAAAGGCACAGCTCCTATCTGGAGAATGAAAGATATAGATGAAATTGATGTATAGTATTGAAGTTATCTGTGATGGTATCGTTGTAGTTAATAATAGTTATCAGAATAAAACTGATCCCCTGATTCCTTTGTAGAAGGAACTCTTCAAATATGGTCCTCTGGCTGAATTGGTGGTAAGTAGATTTGACTTATAAAGAAATTCATTTTTATGGCATATGAGATGGTAGAGATAGCATGGTAGGAGGAGTCATATACCTTCTCATGTGAGAATAGAGTTTTGATACCCTTTGTCTCCCTTGCAGAATGAACTGAGTGAGGAATGTGCCTTGGAAATAATTGTAAGTAGCTCTTTTTATTTTTTATTTATTTATTTTTATTTGCATTTATATGCTGCCCTTCTCCGGAGACTCAGGGCAGCTTACAGTTTTTGGAGCGCAACCCAGTGTGCTCAGCAATAGCCTTCCTTCCATTGTATATGCCTGCTTATTACTAAGCGGCATTTTTACAAAGTCAGCTTATTGCCCCCAACAATCTTGGGTCCTCAATTTACCTACCCCGAGAGGATGGAAGGCTGAGTCAACCTTGAGCCTGGTGGGATTCCAGGCTGCAATAATTGCAGGCAGCTGGAACTAAGTGCTAGGCATTTAATAGCCTGCACCACCAAGGCTGCTGATGCTCTTTGACCATCTTCTCTCTTTAGCATGGGAAATATCCTTCTTGCATGCAACAATACTTTTTAAGAATTTCCCACCTCCAACAGTCCCCAGATCTTGATGGGCTGGGTTGAATTGTAAAAGAAGGATTTAGGACTAAGCATGGCCTAAATCTTTTGGGGACTTTTTTCTCCCCCAAAAATGTTCTGAAGAGGAAGAGGCAGAGGAAGTAGAAGGGGAGTGGGGTTTACATGAAGCAGAATTTAAAAAAAAAACATTCCATTATAAGGATGTCTTACCTATAAAGGTCTAGAACTACTGTGAATATAAATACAGGGAAGAAATGTGGATTTGTAGGACTATGTTCTCAAAAGAGGGTGGTCTCCCAAGCGCCATGTCAGTTGAAGCTCCTCTTTTTTAAGCAATCTGTTCATAATTACCTAGAACCTTTATTTCTCAGGTTTCTCAGTGCATATTTTGAATGTTGAAGAAAAATTGAAAAAAAAATTAAAGAAGTCTCAGAACTCTGTTAATTTAAATGTGATTTTGGACTAAACAGTCCCTTTTGGGATAAGAAATGTGTGTTTCCTAACTGGAGGGAAGCAGCAATTCATGTAATTGATATCTAAGGTGGTAATGATGACACAGAGAGGTCCTGGGTGTCTTTGAGTCAGAATAGAATTTGACGTGTTTGTTTCTTTTGTAGAATGCTTTGAATGGAAAAGACATTGATACATTAATGGTAAATGGCCCTTTCTTCATCTTTTTGTTGAGTGATATTCTTCTCTGCATGCAGTGAAGCAGCCCTTTCGTGATTCTACCCCACCCAGAAAGCATCTCCAGAATCTCCAGAGCATGAACAGAGCAGGCAGGGCCAAAACATTTCACCTTTTTTCTTTTTGAAATAATTTATCCCTTTAAAAAACGGATAAATTGACCAATGTACCAAATTGGGGTGATGTTTCCCCTGAGAATGAGGTGCAAAGACAAAGACCCTCAGGCAAATAGGGGCAAGTCATGCCATGCGTGTGATCCTAAAGCAGTTGAGACACACAAGTAGATAATTGCAGCTTTCTTGTGATGAAATCATGCCATGCATATCATCACTTCCATGTCATCCTAAGTCTGATGATGTAGCTTGCGGGAGCACAAGACTACAGTACATTTTATCACATCATGTGCCAATGCATCCTCTGTGGATCCTCAAGGCCCCATTGTTATACTCTGCTTCCCCAGTAGCATCTCATCTGCTAATAAAAATAAAAAATGTTCACCACTTTTACATCATGCTGAGATTGCTGATGGTCCAACGTGATTCATCATGGCACAGAGCTGCGTCACATTTTGTCACATCATTCTGTTTGCTGTTGTACCCCCTGGGAATCATTAAGATCCCCATTTTTCAGACATATATTCTAGTCACCATGACAGGAATGCCTTAGGTATATATTGTGTCAAGCAAGTCCTTATTCACTGGTGGATCCATGTAACTTTCAAAATTGTACATGTACAAAAATGAAGCTGCTGTGTTGAAACAAATCTGACCCCAAACCTAAACCCACTTCAACTGGTTTTGTGTGCACATACAAAGCCTTTTCAGGACCTGCCCCCAAGGATCATTTTCCACTGGGGAAGACTGATCTGGTCAATTTCTGTCTCTCCCTGTAATTTCTGCCCCTTTTTTTGGTGTGAATCATCTGTGTGGTCCAAATGCAGTTTTGTTGCTGAAGTGGTGTGTTTATTTATCTCCTGTTCCGGGGTCTGTTTTACCCAGAAACATTGTGGAAGGGAAAAGAGGGATTTTTCAAACGATTCCCACCCACCCCAAAAATTATAGTGAAGCCTAAATCTTATATGATATCAAAGACTGTAGTGATGGCATTGTGGGAGAAATCATGTGTGATATCATTTCAAAATAAAAGTAATACCTTTTGTTTCCTTTACAGAATATAGGTAAAGGTCATGTTAAAAAATCTGAGATAATAGTAAGTAGATTTTTTTTTCATATTCCATGACTTTTTTGAGTAATATTCTTCTTGTATGCCATAAAACATGCCTTTTGTTATTCACAGAATGCCATCTTCTTTTACTATCTTCAGAGACTCTGGAGCAGAAACTGAGCAGGGAGGGCCAAAATATTTCACCTGCTTCATGTGAAGTAGCTTCAAATACCTATTATATCCCCTAAAAAACACTTGACTCCTAAACTGGAGTGATGGTTCTCCTGGGTTCTGAACAGCAAAGGGAGAAACATATATTTTGGAATTGTCCCCAAGGGACAACTTGGGGGTGGGGAGTGTTTCCCCAACTTGTGGTTCTTCTCTCTGAAAAATGGTAAATTGTTAGCTCAAATGGTCTTTCTGTCAGATGCAATTTTGCTAATGAGATGCCTTTCCTCATTTTGCTTCCCAGGATTAATTTTATCAGAGTTTGCTTTGGAAACCAGCTTGGCTTTGTTCTCCTTGAAAAAGAATAATGAAGTTTTGAATAGGCTTCTAAGATTGTGCTAATATATATATAATAGCATTTTTCCTGTAATCCCAACCATTTCCTTGACTTTGCCTGCCTTGAAGATGTAGCATTATGTTCCTACTCTGGTGTTGTGAGGCCATTCACATCAATATCCTCCATGGCCTTCAAGAGCTCACCCGTTTATTTCAGTGGGCTGCAGTGGCCCAGGCAAGACCCACATCTATCACATACTGGCACAACTTATGAAGGAATCCGTAATGTTTCTTCTTCTTCTTTATAGTCAATCGGAAAAAAGATAATACCTATTATGAAGAAAGCTAAGGGTAGCAAAGGAATGTCTAAACTGATAGTAAGTAGATAAGCACTTAACTTCTCTAATTTCTTCTGTTTCAATGCTATCCTTTTGAGATAGGTTCACAGTAACCCGCTGGAGATTGTCTGCCCCCCCTGTCCCCTCAAGGATTTACATACATTTCAGAAACAATTGCAGCAGGAAACTATAAATACTTGGGGGTATTTAAAAGAGAGCATCATTTGACCAACCCGGGCTGTGACCCTTCCCTGGGGGGAGGGATGGGTTTTTAATGTATTTTTATTGTCGTGTTTTATATTTGGGCTTGTTTGGTTTAATGTTTTTTTAAATATTTATTGTTCTGTGTTTTTAGTTGTGAGCCGCCCTGAGTCTTCGGAGATGGGGCGGCATACAAGTTCAAATATAAATAAATAAATAAATAATGACTATTATGAGAATTTGAGAGATTCTGGCTTCATAAGTCTTCCCCGGGGCTTAGAAGAAAAGCTTTAAAAAAAAAGTCAAGAAACTCCATCGATATTTGTACTTTTCCAGAAGGTGTCTCTTTGGCCCTAATCATTCTGTGTTATGATAAGAAATACATGTTTCCTATCTGAAATGAAAGTATATAAAAATACGATATGCCTATGTAATAATGAGGATGGCAATGACAGCATGGAGAGAGGAGAAGTCATGTGTTTTTAGATTATTGGATAGAACCCTTTTCCTTGGTCACTGCGGTTGTTAGGTAGCATGTCTCTTTGTTGATGTTGCGCATTTCTTTTGTTTGGAATGGCTTGATCTACTCTGCTCAAGCCATCCCACTGATGTTCATACCCCCTGTGGCCCTCATAGACGCATTCTTGATTTAAACAACCTGTAGTGGCCCAGGCCTGATGCACACAAATCCTGATAGGATATACTACCACACCGTAATTATAAAGGAATCCTTCGTTTCCATTTTAGAGTGTTTTCACTGTTGATGAAGATGAAGAAACTGTAAGTGGCTTCTGTTTATTTTCTGTCCTTGCTTTCTTTCATATTCTTCTTTGACCTGTTTGACTCGGAAGCCATATAGAAAGGCTTCTACAAGGCACTGGTTGCGGTTGGCTGGTTCGAAAGACAACGTTGTGTTTTGCAGTAAATTCACTGGCTTGTTTCATCGTTTTCGGCCTTCCAGGGTCTCCCTTATTATCAACTTGTCCCTGATGGACTCCATCCTGGGATGTCTGTATATATGCAAGGCTCAGTGCCCCAACACAATAGGTAAGATTTCTTTGGGAGCTCACAGAAGGGCAAGAGCTGCCTCACTGAAAATAATAGTGATACATTTATTATGTTGAGACTAGATTGTATTATCCAGTTGCATGCCAAGATTAAACCCTTTCTTAGTTCTTTGGATAGTTCTGCTTCCTGCTTTTTCCAACTCCAAGTAAGCCACAAGAGCTAGGAGCTTGATTCTTCTCTTAAACCATCAAATTAGAATATTACAGATTCCAGCTTCAAGGCAAAGAAGGAGAGGGCAGAACTCTACTCTGAGATTCCTGCACCTCCCATTTAATTTTCTGCTTGTCTTTTCCTCTCTCTTCCAGAACCTGGGTGAACTTCCAGGTAGAGTTTGCCTGTGGCCAGCATAAGGGGGATGATGTTCCCCTCTGCCTCAGGCCTCACATTAATGCGGAGACAGTTGGCTTCAGCACACTTCAGGATGGCAGGTGGGGAAAGGAAGAGAAACACATGAATCCCTTCCAAAAAGGCGAGCAATTCGAGGTCATCTTTATTGTCCATGATTTCGGATACCAGGTTGGTACACGTGACAGAGGCCCCTTTGGGGCTGCAGGTGCCTCTTAGTTTCCCCCTCAGAATTCACCCTTTGTCTGGAATGAGCCACAAATGAATTTAATACTGACTTTCCCAACTTCATATGTACAAATAGTTCTCATTTAGTAACAACTGAGTAATTGATGTGGTTGCTAAGCAAAACCATGTCTGCGTTTCTGATCAAACTTCAGCTTTTCTTTGCATGCAAGCATTGGTTGCATATATTTCATCAGTGTCCTAACTGCAAACAGTCACTAAGCGAGGATGACCTGTAACTGAAGGAGGGAAAAATGTGTATCATTGAAACAAAGGCCTCTCCCTTTTTACACGGACACATTTTGACCCTTTTGACCCTCCCTAGGAGCTCCCTTCCTCAGCTGTGGGATGGGATGTGTTTCTGCCTAGAATAAACAGGTGTTTATTGCAAAGAAAATGAGTAGAGTAGAATAGAGTAGCATAGGAACAGAACAGAACAGGAATAGAACAGAACTGGAAGGGACCTTGGAGGTCTTCTAGTCCATCCCCTGCTCATGCAGGAGACCCTATACAATCTCAGACAAGCAACTGTTCAATCTCTTCTTAAAACCCTCCAGTGATGGAGTGCCCACGATTTCTGGAGGCAAGCTATTCCACTGGTTAATTGTCCTCACTGTTAGGAAGTTTCTCCTGAATTCCAGATTGCTTCTCTCTCTGATTAGTTTCTAACCATTGTTTCTTGTCCTGCCCTCTGGTGCTTTGTAAAAAGAGCCTTGGTGGCTCAGGCTGTTAATTGCCTGCATTTAAGTTCCAGCTGCCTGCAATTAGTGCAGGCTCGAATCCCACCAGGCTCAAGGTTGACTCATCCTTCCATCCTCTCGGGGTAGGTAAATTGAGGACCCAAGATTGTTGGGGGCAATTAGCTGACCTTGTAAAAATGCCGCTTAGTAATAAGCAGGCATATACAATGGAATGAAGGCTATTGCTGAGCACACTGGGTTGTATCCCACCTGAGTCTCCAGAGAAGGGTGGCATATAAATGTAATTAAAAAAAAATACTTTGACCCCCTCTTTTTTCGTGGCAGATCCCAACTGAGACTTGATGCCTTTGGCTTTGCCCTCTAACAGGTCCTGGTGAACAGGAAGACCTTATGCAACTATAGGCACAGAATCCCCCCACAAAACATCCGGGTCATTAGCATTGATGGAGACCTGGAACTGCAATCTCTGTCCATGATGGGAGGCCCAGTACTGGTAAGTATTTGCTATTGACAAGTTGGCCCTTCCTGATCCTTGATCTCTCTCTGGAGACTGATTCTGAAAGTTCAATCCCCAAGCTATCGCTTTCTCTCTCTGCTCTCCAGTCATTCTTCTCATACATCTTTCCTCATCCCTATGAATCGTGGCCGTTCTGGGTCCTCAGTTGTCTTGGCTTACGACTCTGCATGCTAGCAAAAATATCCACCCTGGAGTGATACTAAAATCAGCATCTGAACAGGGTACAAATTTACTCCAGGCCAAGATCCTGTTTTACCTCTTGTACGTAGATGAATATAAAGAAGTTTTTCTCAACTTGATACTATTAAGATGTCTGATTGGACCAACAGGCAGGTTTCAGATGTTTGCTAGGCACTTCTCCATTGCCTGGCTGTTCCCTGGGAAAGTTCAGGGAAATGCAAGGGGTGAGAACATTGTCTCATCTGTTATTAGAACCCCGCCATCCTGCATGTGATCTGGGCTGGTAAAAATTCTGGAACTTGAGGGCCAACATGTTGGAAGCACAAGATTAGTCTGGGTGGGAAACTGTCCATGGGAGGTGGCCCATGGGACCTCCCTACCTTGTCCAGGAGATGCTGTGGTCTCAATGCAGTTGGTGGCCTCTACCTGTCCCCCATAGAGTTAAAGCAGAACCGGTCCATGGCTGAAGTTCTGGTGCTTCCTCCAGCCTTCCTTCCTTGCCATGTTGGGGGAATTAATCCTAAGCAGAGGCCCTCGCAGGAGGTCTTTGGTTGACTCAGAAGCTCAGAGAAAGGCTGATACAAGGCACAGGTTGCGGTTGGCTGCTTGGGTAGTCAAAGTTGTGTTCTGCAATAAAGTCATTGGTTTTGATTCACCATTTTCTGTCTTCCAGACTCTCCCTTACAATCAACCTGTCTCTGGTGGATTCCATCCTGGGATGGCTATATATGTTGAAGGCACAGTGCCCAAAAACGCTGAAGGGCAAGTGGCTACCTTGCTAATAAGATTATCATGTTGTTAAGGTTAAATCATTCTGTGCCAAGATTAAAGCTTTCCTTAATTCTTTGGATGGTTCTACCTCCTGCTTCTTCCAACTCCAAATAAGCCATGATGGCTAGGAGCTTGATTCTTCTCTTCAAGCAAAAACCCAGCCTCATGTAGACTAGCTTCAGGAGAAGGAGAAGGGGGCAATGAGAACTCTACTCTGAGATTCCTACACCTCCCTTTTAATATTCCTCTTCTCTTTTCCTCTCTTCCTTCCAGGTTCAGGGTGGACTTTGCCTGTGGCAAATCTGACGAGGCTGACATTCTCTTCCACTTCAACCCTCGCTTTGGCCAGGGGCGTGTTGTGCTCAACACGTATCAGTCTGGCAGGTGGGGAAATGAACAGCATCACCAGATGCCCTTCCAAAAGGGAAAACATTTCGAGGCCATCTTCATTGTCAATGAAGCCGAATACCAGGTTGGTACATGTGACAGAGACTCCTTTGGGACTTCATTCCCTCCCACCCCCCCAAAATTCACCATTTGTCTGGAATGAACCATGAATGTGTTTAATACTGACTTTCTCAACGTTATGTTTCCAGATAGGGTTTAAGTGATGTGCGAGCAGTCCTTGCTTAGCGAAACGGGGCCCTCAATGGGGGTCAAAAACATGACTGCTTTTTTATTAGATTTCAGCCCTTCTTTGCAGTCCTGTAAAGGTTGCAAACGCCAGGATTAGTTGCAAAGTTACTATTTCATGAGCATCTGAGGAACAGTCACTAAATGAGAACGACCTGCTGCAGAATGGAAAACCTTTTGGTGGTGGTGGGGGCTGAATAGATATCAGTGGAATGAAGGACTCTCCCTTTTTACATGTACTCGTTTTAACCCTTTTGATCTCCTCTATGACTCTGCTTGCTCTGCTCAGCTTTGGAATGTTGGGTGTTCCTGGTTTTGTACAAAGAAAATAGGCGATCCCAACTGAGACGTTATCACTTCTGCTTTGCCCTCTGACAGGTCCTGGTGAACGGAAACAGGTTGTGCAGCTACAAGCACAGAATCACCCCCCAATTTCTAAAGTTCATCAACTTCTTTGGAAACCTGCAGTTGCAGTCTCTGACCATGGTGGGAAGACAAATAGAGGGGAACATGGTAAGTGTTTGCTATCCACAAGTTGGCATCTCCTGACCCTTGATCTCTTTTTAGGAATAAATACTGAGTTGGTTCAATCCCCAAGCTGTCATTTTCTCTTTCTCCCCTCCAGTTTTTCTTCTCGGACATTTTTCTTAACCCTTAAGAATTGTGGCTCCTTTTGGTCTTCAGTCATCTTGGCTTACAACTCTGCGTGCAAGCAAATACAATACAATACAATAAAATCCTACGGTGAGACTAGGACCAGCAACTGCACAGGGAGCAATTTTACCCCAGGCCAAGGTCCTGCACTTCCCCTTGCAAATGTCCATAAAGCAGAGTTTCTCAACCTGGCAACTTTAAGATGTGGGGGGCTCAACTCCCTGAATGGCTTAGCAAACACTCACATATTAACAGCCAGGAAGTGTGCAATGGCCGAACAGGGCAGCCTGCCTCTTCAGTCAGAATATTAGAAGTCTGTCTTACATGCTTTCTCCACTGAAGAGCCAGACTCTGAGACACGGAGTGATAACCTTCTGTGAAACATCCAAAGAGATGGTTGAGCCAAGGCCACAATGTAATTTTTGGTCTGGTGCAAATATCTTTCTACATTTTTGTACAATGAGGGGGACAATCCCCAATTGTGTCTTAATCAGTTGCTTGCCCTACTGCAGCTTTCTCACACACACACAGAGTTTCTTGGGTGATGATCAGTTCTGGTATTGACATTCAAAGTCCTACGAGACATGGGTCCGGGTTATCTATGGGAGCGTCTTCTGCTGGCATCGAATACCAACCGCCCTGTACGAACGCACAGGCAGGGACTCCTCGGGGTGCCGTCTGCGACCCAGTGTTGTTTGGCGGTATCCCGGGGGAGGGCCTACTCTGTAGCGGCTCCCACTCTGTGGAACCAACTACCTCTGGGGCTCCGCCTGGCCCCTGACCTCCGCACCTTCCGCCGTGATTTAAAAACCTGGTTGTTTGAACAGTCTGGGCTGTGCTGACTCCTCAGGGGGATTGGTTTTATATTTTAAATTATTAATGGGCTTTTAGTTAATTTGGCTTGTTTAATTTAATCTCATTTTAGGTAATTTATTTATTGTTCTGGTTTTATTTGTGAGCTGCCCTGAGTCCTTTTTGGAGAGGGGGCGGCATACAAGTCAAATTATTATTATTATAATAATAATAATAATAATTTACTACAATTTACAGTTACACTGAACAAAGGAATGCAAAAGAAGCGGAGGCTTGCCTATTAAGTTTTCTTTGTGAATGGAAACATGCTGAAGATTTGAACTTGACCAGTTCAAGGCTTCAGAGCTTGAACAATGTTATTAATCAATCCAAAGATCAAAAGTTCAAGAAGCAGAATCCGTACACAATTCCTAGCAAAGGGTCCAGAGGCAGATCAGAGTAGGTCTACTGCTTTGCTTGGTGAGTGGCCTAATAGACCTTCTCTGTTCTGCTCTCTTTTCTACTAATCTGGTGTGGGGAGTGAGAAGTCTTAGGCCATCCTGTCCCGGCACATCCAGCAGCTCGGGGTGCCTGTGACTCCTCAGGCTCCTGTGATGTCTGACTTGGTCTTTCCTGAGGCTGACAATCTACAGGGTCAGCTGGATAACCTCCTACTCAGAATCTGAGTCCAGAGCCTGGGCCATGACGCCACTGTTCTTTTTTCTGCCTCTGTAACATGATAGATTTCCTGCCACATTTGAACATCAAAAGGTTCACATAACACACTCAGTCTGTTTCCTCTGTTCACCCAATAGGATGATTTGCAACAGGCTAAGCTAATGCCAACCCAGGTTAAAACTCAGCTGAACAATTATTACAAAGGCAACCATGAAGGCTTCAAGGCTTATTTAGTTTAATCTGCTTTTAAATTATTTATTGTTGCTGTTGTTTTATTTGTAAGCCGCCCCGAGTCTTCGGAGATGGGGCGGCATATAAGTCCCATTAATAAATAAATAAGGGACCTGGGTGATTGTGCCACACAAACTCAGCGGCTGTTGCCTTCCTGTCCTTTAGGGCAAGTTGTTGAACTGCATAGGGGACAGCACAAAAAAAGAGGGGGGGGGCAGTGGGCAAGGACATCCAGGGCCAGGGAGAAAACCATGGAGTTTTTAACACTGTCTTTGGATTTCTCTCCCACCAGCTGTTGACAGGCTCTGCATTCTATTACCCAGTAAGTATCAAAAGACTTGCTAATTCAGCCTGTCTCATCTGTTTAATGTTTGGTTTGGCTCACAAGCCTATAAAATCACACAGAAGTGGGGGGGGGAAGCAACAGTGACTGGAATATTTAAGGGGAAATTAGCTTCTTTTTGGTTGAGAAGGGGGTTATTATTAGTCCATTTTTCCCATGTTAAAATCTGCACAAAGAAGCCAGCTCTTAAAATCAAAGGGCCTTGGTGGTGCAGGCTGTTAAATGCCTAACACTTAAGTTCCAGCTGCCTGCAATTAGTGCAGGCTCGAATCCCACCAGGCTCAAGGTTGACTCAGCCTTTCATCCTCTCGGGGTAGGTAAATTGAGGACCCAAGATTGTTGGGGGCAATTAGCTGACCTTGTAAAAATGCCGCTTAGTAATAAGCAGGCATATACAATGGAATGAAGGCTATTGCTGAGCACACTAGGTTGTATCCCAAAAATTGTAAGCCGCCCTGAGTCTTCGGAGAAGGGCGGCATATAAATGTAATTTTTAAAAAAAGGTTTATGATCTACAGTCTGTTGTGATGCTATAAACCAGGGGCTTTCACCGGGTTTGATAAATAAAACTGAGCAGCCATGCCAACACCATGGTAGCCCTATCTATTTTTTGTGTGCATTGCACATTGCTTGGGTGCTTCTGTTCAAGCTGACTATTTTGACCACGGCCTACTGAGCAAACAAATGCCTGAACCCACCTGGTGTCTTACTTTTGAGGCCAAAAATTACTTGCCTGGTCAGTGGCAGAGATGCTTGTAAGCATGGGAAAAGATAAGGTGCGAGATAAGATCTCACAAGTTGCCTTCTGCCACTTTGTGGGTCTCCCGCTTGGCAGCCCAAGAGCTACTGGACTGCAACTACTCTGACCCCCAGCTAGCAGGGACACAAGAAATAAACAGTTGGACAGGGGGTGCTAAGTCTAACCTGGACTCTTGTCTATTTCAGACAGTGCCCTATACGGGCAACATTCCTGGAGGTCTGAGAACCAACAGGACCATCACAGTGCGAGGATTTATTCCGGAGAATGCTACCAGGTCTCCAGTTTCTCTTTCTCTCTTTCTCTCTTTCTCTGTCTCTTTGCAGGGCTGGTTTGGATTTGGCACAGCAAAGTATCAGTGTTAGAGCCTGTCCTAGACCTTTCTCAGTTGATCCTCTTTCCCTGACTCTCCCAACTCCTCTGTACATCCGCAGTATCAGCCCAGAGGACAAGGAGGTGAAGGGGAGTGGAAGCAAAATTCCACATGTGTAGTCTTTGGAACTCACTGCCACAAGAAGAAGCAAGGGTGGTTACCTAAGGGCAATGTTGCCCAAAGAGGGACATCTGACATGTCATGATAGGATTGACTAATTGTTTAGGTCAGGGGTTGCCAACCTTTTGGACCTCAGGCACCACCAAACTCATAATTTTAAACCCCAGGGGCGCTAATATGAATTTTGACTGACGGTGGCTTGCTGACGTTGGTGGGAGAGAGAGAGAGATCTTATCTAACCCTCCCCCCCACACAAACACACAGAGGCAGGGGTGGAATTCAAATTTCTTAACAACTGGTTCTGTGGGTGTGGCCTAATTTGTGGGTGTGGCTTGGTGGTCATGCGACTGGCTGGGCATGGCTTGTATGTAAATATTATAAATATTTATGTAAATATTTATTTATTTTAAAAAGAGCAACCCAAAATCATACAAAGCAGGCAGGCAGATTGAGTTGCTCAAAAAAATCACAGATTCACTCAGAGATCTATCTTTCTGCCATTTGCTACCTGAGTCTGTCACATAAAATTTGCTAGCAAGCAAACTCACAAAATTAATTCACAACACACCATGTATGCAATTATTGAATTTTTTATATAAAAAAGAGCAGCTTTACCCAAAATCAGGCAAAGCAGGGAGCCAGATGGAGTTGCTCACAGAATCACAGATTCACCTTAGAGATCTGTGTTTCTGCCATCGGCTACCTGAGTCTGCACTGAATAATAGAAGCTTCAGGTTCAGCTCTGCTTTTAGATTAGCTAGAAAGCAAGAAATCCAACAATTTCCTGCTTTCTATCTAATCTAAATCTCCCAGCACAGCAGAACAGCTGATAGTCAGAAAAAGGAAAAACAGCAATTTAGCAGGCAAGTTTGCCAGGTAAGGAGTGAGTGGGCGGGGAGGGTTCCCACGGGCCATGTGGGCTGCACAGCCTTGTGTTCCCATGCAGCCTGGATTAATTGCTTTGGGGGGGTGCTCTGGGGGTGAGATTTCTCAGCGGACCACCAAAATTTTCTCGCAGACCACCAGTGTCCACGGACCATTGGTTGGCAACCACTGGTTTAAGGAAACTCTAGCTCAGGAGGAGGCTGTAAAGAATGATTAGGACCAGAATAATCCATTAGGCAAGATCAGCTGGTCTTCACTGGAACAATGCTACTCACTACTAGACTTTTGCTGAATATGCATTTTTTCATATATGTGTGTCTCATTTATTGCTCACAAAAAGTTGGCTGGATTGTGGCAGAATGTAAATAAAATGAATAAATACCTAAATTGATAACTAGAACTTAAACATTCAGCAACAGTCTACCAATAAATAATATTTACAAAGAGGAAGAAGATGTCTTTTCCCTTCTTTTAGCTTTCTCCCATGGAGGGATCTGTCAGGCTGCTAATGGATTAAGTGGGGTGGGTGGGATCAGATTTCCTTTTAGTTCTTAAAAAGTCTAATCTCAGATGCCTGCTTTTTTCCCCTCTTTCCAAGGTTTGAAATCAGTTTAATGGCTGGCAAGAATATTGCTCTGCACCTTAATTCACACATGAAACCACAGAGATATGTGGTGCGCAACTATTATCTGAATGGCAAGTGGGGAGCTGAGAAAAATGATCTGCCCTTTAACCCTTTCCAATTTAGGCAATACTTTGAGGTGAGTTGGGCGATTCCAGCAGGAAGGGGTATCAACAGGGAGGAGGTCACAAAAGCCAAGATGGCAGCCACAGCTATTCGACTGATGCTATCACCCCTATTTCACCTGACCTGAATGGAACAGCCCTGGATCCCATCAAAGAGCTTGTTTTGGTTGGCCAACAAGAAGGCAAGCAGCATGGACGGAAGAGAAGACCCAGCAGGTGCTTCCCAGAAGTATAAGACTCCATCTCCCATAATTCCCAGCTAGTAGAGCTTTCAGGAGTTGAAATCTGAATCTCTGATGGAGAAGAGGGCATTGAGAACCATGTGCCAACCTTCTGACTGACAAACCCAACCAAAGCAAGCACGGCCGAGACGATACCATCTCTTAATGCAAAACTTTATTGAGTGCATCATTTTGGCAAAGATGAGGGCAAAGCCAGATCTATTTCTCGTGCAAACCCACCGAGTTAAAAGTTTAGATTCTCCTTCCCCGTTAGATCAGATCACATTGTCCAATTGAGTCTCCTGTTATTGCTATGAGAAAGTTTTTTTGGGCTCTGATTCTCCCAGCTGGCTTCTTGATGTCTGGAACCCACATTCCATCTCCCGCTTCCCTCCCCACTGGTTCATGGGTGAGCTGAGAAGCGACAACAGCTAAAGCGCAACTTCAAAGCTTGATGTCATGATTTTAGGTGTCTCCTGGAAAATTGTCCTTCTTTTGCCCTTGGGGTTTTTCGGGACAGGGAGAGAAGAGTGTGGCAGTTGCAATGCCTCTCTATTATTATTATTATTATTATTATTATTATTATTATTATTTTATTAGACTTGTATACCGCCCTCTCTCCCTAAGGACTCAGGGCGGCGAACAATAAAAAACCCAAATATAAATTACAATTAAAAAACCATTAAACAAATACAAGCCTAATCAGTAATTATAAAATTTAAAAATTAAAACAAAGAGTAAAAAATCAACCCACACCCCCGAAGTCAGTCCAGACCGGCCTGTTGAAACAACCAGGTCTTCAGGTCCCGGCAGAAGGAGCGGAGATCAGGGGCCAAATGGAGATCCACGGGGAGTTGGTTCCATAGGGTGGGTGCTCCCACAGAGAAAGCCCTACCCCTGGGCACCGCCAGTCGACAAAGCCTAACCGACGGTGCCCCAAGGAGGCCCCACCTATGGGAGCATACCGGGCGATCGGAATGTGATGCTGGCAGGAACATGCATTTTTATGAACTGGACATGCGTTTTGATTTTGATGCAAGCTTTGGGTGGCATGGGCAGCAGACCCTCCTGCCTAGAGAATCGAAAGTGGCCCAGATGTGCTGATTTGCCAGACTAATATCCTTCCTTTCTTCTCAGATCTCAATCTGCTGTGACAGACGCAAGTTCAAGGTTTATACCAGCGGCCGTCACCTGTTCAACTTTGTCCCTCCTTATGGCATTATTAGACTCATCCGCACTCTCGAGATCAAAGGAGATGTGATCCTTTCCTATATCAAGTACTAAGCAATGGAAGTGGGGGAGACATCAGTAGCAGCCCAGATTCCCCCCTCTTCTCTCTCTCTCAGTCTGCCAGTACACTTCGAATCCTGCTGAATCTGGGTAGTCTACAAGCTCCAGTAAATCAATCAGTCAATTAATCAGACACTCAAGAATAATTGAGAATATTAAGCAGCATTTTCAATAAAGCATCTTGATCAAGGAATGCAACAGGCTTACGTTTCTGCCTTCTGAATTTGATCTGTAGAAGATACAAAGCATTTCTTTTTAAAAAGTTGGTACCTTCCAGTTGTGTGTTAAGTGAGTTTTGCCCCAGGACTGTTCTTGCCACAGTTGTTAAGTGAATCACTGCAGTTGATAAGTGAGCAACCCGTTTGTTAAGCGAATCTGGCTTTCCCCTTGACTTTGATTGACAGAAGGGCACAAAAGGGGGTCACATAACCCCAGGACACTACAGCCGTCATAAATATGAACCAGTTGCCGAGCATCTGAATTTTGATCACATGATCAGTGCCATTGTACATTTGAATGGTCACTAAATGAACTGCTGTAAGTCAAGAACTTCCTGTAATACATTTGAAAGAAATGCAAAAAGACCTGAAATTCGCTCTTTTCCTTCTGTTTATCCAGAGTTATTTGTTTTTGCCACATCTCTGTGCAATTTTTGTTACTTTCTCCGATTCTGGTTTCGTGCTGATCTAAATGAATATATCATCATATAATCATTATATGTAAAACAAAATGGAGTACGTATTGCTTCTAAAATGCTTAGCATAAGATGTTAATAACTAGAACAATTATAAGTGGTCTTTAAAAACATTTAACAGGAAAGAGCTAAATGTCAAACCACAAGCAAGCAAGGTGCCAGCAGTAACTGCAAACAGGGAACAAAAAGGGCAATAAAAGCTTAAAACTGTGAACTAGGAAAATGGGAGGGGGGTAGAGTGCTTTAACAAGATGCAATGCTGAAAAAGTAAAAGGCTGTGTACGGAGGGAACTACACTGAGACAGTGCTGTCCTAGAAAGACCAGGCCAGACAAACCTCTGCAGGGACAAAGTTACCATTTAAAAGCTAGACCAGAAACCAAATAGATAACAAACTGCACCCAAATACAAACTTTATCTTACAAATACCCCAAGCTGAAGAAATTAAAACTCCAAGCACATTAGAACGGACAATTGCTATAAAGCAAACATCCAAAAGAAAAGAAACCAAACCAAAGCAATTAGAACTCTAGGCATATTAGAAAAGAAAACATTTACAAAATACCAGAACACAGTACAAAAGATATATTAAGAAACAGGACAAACAGGAAAAAGAAAATTAAACCATGATAACAAGGAAGAAAAAAATGAACTTGAGACCAGGGACATTGCAACACAAAAGATAAATTTATCTAAACACAAACGGAAAGCCCAGGATATTGCAAAAAAACAGACACATAAGATTAATTATAAAGAACAAACATTTAACCAAGGGCTAAAAACGAAGATTGGATGATAAAAACAATTCAGGCACTCTAGCATTCACTCACCTTCCTTCCCGCAGAGATTGCCCTCAAGACGGAAGGACTCAATCACCAGACAGGATTAAAACCAGTAAAACAACCACAAACACAAAAGCCCACCTGATCTGGGGTGCCCACATTGCAGCCCTGGTCAAAAGGGCCCAGCAGAGATTCTACCACCTGAGACTTCTCAGGAAACAACAGCTGAATGAAAAACTGCTGGTGACCTTCTACCGCTGCACCATAGAGAGTATCTTAACTCACTGCAACCTGTGTCTGGTTTGCCAATTTGCACCCGGGGCAGATAGGGAAGCACTCCAGAGGGTTAACGCCATTGCCCAGAAGATCATGGGTTGCCCTCTCCCCTCTTCGGAAGAGCTTTAGAGCTCCCGCTGCCTTAAGAAAGTTCAAAACATTCTCAAAGATCCATCTCATCCTGGGCACCCTTTTTTTTTTAATTATTACCACCTGGCAGATGGTACAGGACAATAATAAAAACAAGGACAAACAGGCTGAAAAACAGCTTCTATCCCAGGGCAGTAACTCTACTGTATAGTGCAATATTAATGCAATATCAGGGGTTTTCAATTCAATTGTATAGAATGCGAAGGAGGTGTGTTTGCGTTTATTTTCAGTCATAAGATACACTGAAGCTGGTATTTAATTTCGTTGTACGAGATGCAATGACAATAAAGTAAAATAGAGATCAGCTTCAAAGGAAAAAAAAGAGGATAAAACACCCTGTGCTTACAGTTGAAAGTTGCTAGCCCCAGGAACGCTGTTCTTGTGGTCACTTGCCTTCCTGAGAACAATTAACCAGTTCCGGCTTTCACGCAGCTAAATGTGAGAGTGACACGTGTTCTCCTTTGCTGGGCCCGTATTTGCAAATACACTAATACAATTCCTTGCTACTTTCAAGTTATTGTCTCAAGTAGTTCCATACGCAATGTGAAGTGTTTATCACGTGTCATTTTGGAACTGTTTGTGCTCTGTTGCCTAAGATCACAGCAGATAACAATCATATGGGATTTATGGGGCCACTCATTCTTATCTTTATGGTGTTGTCAGTATTAGATATTTTTTTGTGTTGCTTCCTTGTATTTCATAAAGCCGTTCAATTAAGCCAACACACTGTTGTCCATCAAAAGGTCTTTTGCTACTTTTGGAAGTCTTTCAGAAGGGGTTAACTTCTTGTTTGGAGAAAGTGAGTTAACCCCTGATAAAGAATTATAAAAATACATCTGATGGAAAGAGCACTGTGAGTAGCTAAAACCATTTGGAGAAGGTTGATGGATCAAAATATCACGGTTTTGGCACCAGAAACAAAGTACAAATAAGGAGCTGTGAAATGCCTCTCCTTTTAGAAGAAATATTCCTCAAGAGAAGCCTAGATTAGACTTGGTCCTCACAGGGAACGGAATGAGGTGGGATGGAAGAATTACAGAAATGATATGTTACTTGTATGAAGTTATAACTTCACAGAGAGTAGAGATACAATTTTTTAGTTTTTAGTTTGAGCTTGGATTATGGAATTGTGCATGATGCAATGGAAGATTAGCATTTCCTTGTAAAGGAAGTAGCAATAAAGTCATTGAGTTCTGGACTGAATTGATTCAACATGCACACTCACGACAATCCCCAAACACCTCCCCACCCACCAAAATTCCCCGCCTCCTAAAAACACACAAGCATCCACCCAACAGGTACTTCTGGCAACGAGACGTAAGGATTAAGATATTAAAATGTGGCAGAGGAGCTGAATAAAGCCACTTAGAAGAACACCAAGGAGCAAAAGAGCTGAAGAGCAACCAAGGAGATGCGTCTCTTTTTTATATTTACTTTGATTTGTGCGCTTTCTGCACAGCAGGTAAGGCTCAATTTTGTGGGTTACAATAGCTTTTCAGCTGGAGTGCCTGCAGATGAAAGGAGTATGCATCCTTTAGTGCTTGTTGTCCTCATTCTTTAATTTACACATTTCTTCATGAAGGGATTGAAAAATCAGGCAGAGGGCTTTGAGTACTCTTTTAATGAGTGGGAATTCATCTCTATCAGTGGTTCTGGGTTCGGGCTGGCATTCTGTTTTCTGCGTTAGCTTTCTTGGGGTTCACATTATCATGAGAGTCAGAGATAACCTTTTGCTGGACCTACTGAATTGGACCAATATAAAATGCTGAAAACTTCTTTGGTTGGAAAGATATATGTTAACTGTGCAAAGTATAGGAACAGTTTGAGATTAATAAAAATAAGGGGTAGAGTAAAATTCACAGGTTCATTGGCACCTAAGCTGCATATTGTATGTAGGTATATTACCTGAAAACACCTAAGGAAGCTTAATGTTTGACATTTAATTGACATATGGTGTCAAGGCTTATTTGTGATTGGGTGAATGTGGAAAAATATGGAAAAGAGAAAGGAAAGATAAAAAGATCTCAGAACTTTATTAATTCAAGTTTGGGGATTTGGCCCACTTTTAGTAAAAAGTGGCAAAAATCACAAATCACTATAGGCTAACATAGCTCTGCTGCTACAGTCTCTTCAGGCCAACAGCATCATTTGTTTTCTCTACTTTTTCATATTGGGCAGCCTCTTTAAAACTCTGAAACAATGGAAGTTTATATTTGTAATCGAGAAAAGGGATTTAGAGCAAATCAACATTCAACCATGTTGGTCGGCTGGCCAATGCTGTTTGGCAGTCCCCCGACGACCAGCCTATTCTATCGCAGCCCCTGACCTCTGGAACCAACTCCCCCTGGGACTCCGCCTGGCCCCTGACCTCCGCGCCTTCCGCCGTGAATTGAAGACCTGGTTATTTAACCAAGCCGGGCTGTGACCCTTTGGGGGGGCGGGTTTTATTATGGTTTTTATTATGTATTTATGTAATTATATTTCAATGGGGCTTGTTAGTTTAATTCTTTTTTAACTATTTATTGTTCTTGTTGTTTTAGTTGTGAGCTGCCCCGAGTCTTCAGAGATGGGGCGGCATACAAGTCTCATAAATAAATAAATAAATAAATAAATAAATAAATAAATAAAACCAGGCTATTAACAATTAAACTTCAAACGGTGATGTTAAAAACAAGAGGGCCTAAATATATAACAAGAGATTGGAAAAAATAGAGATCTCACCACTCTGACTGCTTTTGCAAAGAATTTTAGTCCTCTGGATTCTCTTCCCAGGAAACTACATGGTTATTGTTCCTGTTTATGTTCATACTTATACTTGTTATCTTGTACATGTTTGACAAACAAACATCGGAAGGTCATCATGGGTTGTTCCTGGTTACTTTGCTGCCAAAGAACTGGCTTTAGCAGCAAAGTCAGCTCTTTGATGCCAGGGAGAAAAAAATGCCCTACAGTTCAGTGCACCATTTTCTGGGAATCCTCAAAAGTACATTTTAAAAATTTATCCAAAATATGATTTTCCTTCAGTTTCCTCAAGATTTTCTGCACAGGGTTGTCATGTTGAAATTTGTCTTCAGAGTAGATTCGAACGTCATCCAGTTACAGCATCACAAGTTTGTTCATCTATCCACTCATTATTGGAAGTAATGAAAATATTGGCCACTTATTTGTCATAATAAATTGGCCATCCTTTTAAACACAATTCCTCCCTCCCAGTGGGAATAGTTCCAGAAAAATTTCCATCCACCCGCCAATGAATGACGGTTCTCCTACAAAAACTCCAGAAATGCAGAGAAAAACACAGCCACTCTCTTGGTCCCGCCAGCCTCACCCAGCTGGCAGTTGCAGTAGTTCTCCTTTCCTTAGAAGTTCCTCCAGTGCATGGAGAGATCAGATGTGATGCTTCCATCCAGCAAGTCTTGCTCAACGCACTGAGCACCCATAGAGTTAGAGCAGAACTTATCCAGGGCAGTTCTGGTGCTTCCTCCAGCCTTCCTCCTGCTCCCATGATGGGGGCATTAATCCTTAGCAGAGGGCCCCTCAGGAGCGCTTCATTCAACTCAGAAGCCAGATGGAAAGGCTTACAGGAGGCAGAACTTGCAGTTGGCTCCTTCAAAAGTTAACGTTGTGTTTTGCAGTAAAGTCATTGGTTTCCTTCACCATTTTCTGTCTTGCAGGCTCTCTCTTACTATGAAAATGTTCCTGGTGGACTCCATCCTGGGATGGCAGTATATCTGAATGGCAGAGTGCGGAGACAGCCCTATGAGTAATGTTCCTTGGGGGCTGTCAGGAAGGGGAAGATGCTACCTTTCTCAAAATAATAGCCATAGGATTATTATGTTGTTAAGGATAGCTTGTGTAATCCAAATTTTGCCTTTCCTCTTCTTTTTCCCCCTCTTTGCTCCAGAATCGGGGTGGACTTCGCCTCTGCAAACTGGCAGGGGGCTAATATTCCCTTCCACTTCAACCCCCGCTTTTTTATGGACAAACTGGTGCTCAACTCATTTCAGGCTGGCAGGTGGGGAGACGAGCAGGTTCACAAGATGCCCTTCCGGGAGGGCGAGTATTTCAAGGTCATCTTCATTGTCACTGATGCCGGATACCTGGTTGGTACACCTGACAGAGGCCCCTTTGGGACTGCATGGGCCTCTTGATCCCCCCTCCAGAATTCACTGTTTTTCTGCAATGAACCACAAATGTATTGCATTGCTAAGTTAATATTTGATCACTGTCGTAATGCAGAGTCATTAAAAAATGCAGAGTCATTAAAAAAGAGCTTTGGTGGCTCAGGCTGTTAAATGCCTGCTCTTAAGATCCAGCTGTCTACAATTACTGTAGGCTCGAATCCCACCAGGCTCAAGGTTGACTCAGCCTTCCATCCTCTCGGGGTAGGTAAATTGAGGACCCAAGATTGTTGGGGGCAATTAGCTGACCTTGTAAAAATGCCGCTTAGTAATAAGCAGGCATATACAATGGAATGAAGGCTATTGCTGAGCACACTAGGTTGTATCCCAAAAATTGTAAGCCGCCCTGAGTCTTCGGAGAAGGGCGGCATATAAATGTAATTAAAAAAAAAAAATGACCGGTAGCTGAATGGAAAACATTTTAGTCCAGTGGGCAAAAGAACAGTTACTGGTGAAAAAGAAGACCTCTTCCTTATTACACGCATTTATTTATGACGTTTTTGAACCCACCCACCCCCCGTGGCCACTCTGCTCGGCTTAGGACTGGGCTGTTTGTGGCAAGATTAAACAGATTTTTCCTTCAAAGAAAATGGATGGCCTCAAATGAGACTTGATCCCTTCTGCTTTGTCCTCTGACAGATCTTGCTGAATGGGAAGCTGTCCTACCTCTTCAGACACAGAATTCCACCACAAAGTGTGCGGCTCATTAGGGTTGGTGGAAACCTGGAGCTGCAGTCCCTGAATGTGAAGACATTACCAGCGGTAAGAATTTGCTATTGACAAATCGGCACACTCTGACCTTGATCTTTCTTTGGGAATGGATTCTGGGTTGGCTCAATCCCCATGCTGCCACTTTCTCTTTCTGCCCTCCAGTTGCTCTTCTCGTACACCTTTCTTGACCCAAAGAATGGCTCCCCCACTGGGTCCTCAATTGACATGGCTTACATCAATGCATGCTAACAAAGATGGGTGTCCAAGGGTGACACTGGGATCAGCAACTGCACAGGGAGAAAGTTTACTCGAGGCCAAGTTCCTGCTCACCACCTTGAGGGTGTCCATAAAGTAAAGTTTCTCAACCCTGGCAAATGTCTACGGAGATTCTCCGTCTTCCAGGTCATGGTTGTCCCAAAGGTGCTTCTTCAAGAGGCAACTGGACTTTCTTGTTTTTCTTTGAAGATGTTTCACTTCTCGTTCAAGAAACTTCTTCAGCTCTGACCGGATGGTAGGGAACGGAAAGATTTA
Organism: Naja naja; assembly: GCA_009733165.1. Classification (NCBI taxonomy): domain Eukaryota; kingdom Metazoa; phylum Chordata; class Lepidosauria; order Squamata; family Elapidae; genus Naja; species Naja naja. The sequence goes on along the minus strand of CM019160.1, from coordinate 27,352,248 downwards.
TACTCCTTGCAGACAGCTGGTCATTTGCTTCTTTTAGAGAGTCATTGAGGCCACTTGGAGGTTTGTCTGCATCTTCAGGGTCACCTGAGTGGTCCAAATGGATGTGGAGTCTTCTTGGAATTGTGGAAAGGACTCTTTTGTAGAGTGGAGATCGATGAAGTCATATCCCTCCTACACTGTTGAGAGAGGGCTGTTCAGTTTTGACATAGATGGCCTCTTCCATCCCGCTTTCAAACCAGTGATCCTCTCAATCCAAAATGTGGACTTTTCTGTCTTCAAAAGAGTGATTCAGGACATAGATAAACCTCCAAGTGGCCTCAATGACTCTCTAAAAGGAATATAAATCCTTCCATTCTCCATCATCCAGTCAGAGCCGAAGAAGCTTCTTGGATGAGAAGTGAAACACCTTCAAGAAAAAAACCAAGTCCAGCTGCCTTTTCAAAAAGCACCTTTAGGTCAACCTTGGTAACCTCATGTTGTGTAGTCTCAACTCCCAGAGTGGCTTAGAAGATGTCCACATATCCTTATTACCAGACAGGACCACGAGGGAATGTGTAGTGACTGAACACGGCAAGTTGCCCCTGCCTTCACAACCTTAGAAGTCTGCTGCGTGTACTTTTTCCAGACTCTGGGAAAGAGAGAGAGGGGAAGAGAGAGAGATTATTCTGCGGCAATCAGTTTAGCCCCGCAAGATGAACATAATACATCTAATCCGTTTCCTCCATTCACACAGCAGAGTGATTTGCAAGCAGCTAAGCTACCTCTCCAAAACCAACCCAGGTGAAAAGTAACCAAGTTGAGCAAATGGTACAAAGGCACCCATGAAGGCTTCAACTTACCTGGGTGAATGTGCCACAAAACGTGGCCACAGTTGTCTTATTATCTTTTGGGGTATAATATGGGCTACCATTAAATCTTTGTGTAAATACTCAAAAGGAGTAAAGGGTAAGGACATCCAGGGCTAGAGATTTTGGGAGGAAAAACATGGGGTTGCTAATAGTCTGTCTGGATTTCTCTCCCACCAGATAACGACTTCTCAGGAAATCTGCCATTTAGTAAGTACCAAGAGACTCACTAACCTAACCTCTCTCCTTAAAACTGACACTTGTTTTCAGCTTTATGATTTGATTGCTTATTGTACCCTATGACTATCATTAAGTGTTGTACCTGATGATTCTTGACTTTTGACAAATATACCTTTTCTTTTATTTACACTGAGAGCATTTGCACCAAGACAAATTCCTTTTGTGTCCAATCACACCTGGCCAATAAAGAATTCTATTCTATTCAACTGACAGGGAATACTGTCTCTTAGCTGGTATCTGGTCCTGGGGATCACAGTCTCTACCTGGGGGAAAGGCTGCTGCAGCTTCTTCCTCCAAATATATCTGTGAAATCCGCATGCTTGCTCTGTAGTTTGGAACTGGTTTCCCTTCAGCTTACCTCCAGCAGGAGCAAGGGTTTCTAGGTGTGGCGATGAAGGCAAGCCAAGTTCCCAATCTGTTGAGGGATTGTGAAGTTAGCTGGCTCGTGACCTAAAGACTTATGATTTTTTGTCAGAGCAGGTTTATTGGAAGTAATGACAATATTGGCCACTTATTTGTCAAATAAGCTTTGAGCTTTGGTGGCTCAGGCTGTTAAATGCCTGCTCTTAAGATCCAGCTGTCTACAATTACTGTAGGCTCGAATCCCACCAGGCTCAAGGTTGACTCAGCCTTCCATCCTCTCGGGGTAGGTAAATTGAGGACCCAAGATTGTTGGGGGCAATTAGCTGACCTTGTAAAAATGCCGCTTAGTAATAAGCAGGCATATACAATGGAAGGAAGGCTATTGCTGAGCGCATTGGGTTGTGCTCCAAAAATTGTAAGCCGCCCTCAGTCTTCGGAGAAGGGCGGCATATAAATGTAATTAAAAATAAATAAATAAATAAATTGGCCATCCTTTTAAACACAATTCCTCCCTCCCAGTGGGAATAGTTCCAGCAAAAGTTCCACCCACCCACCTATGAACGACGGTTCTCCTACAAAAGCTCCAGAAATGCAGAGAAAAACACAGCCACTCTCTTGGTCCCGCCAGCCTCACCCAGTTGGCAGTTGCAGTAGTTCTCCTTTTCTTAGAAGTTCCTCCAGTGCACGGAGAGATCAGATGTGATGCTTCCATCCAGCCAGTCTTGCTCAACGCACTGAGCACCCATAGAGTTAGAGCAGAACTTATCCAGGGCAGTTCTGGTGCTTCTTCCAACCTTCCTCCTGCTCCCATGTTGGGGGCATTAATCCTTAGCAGAGGGCCCCTCAGGAGCGCTTCATTCGACTCAGAAGCCAGATGGAAAGGCTTACAGGAGGCAGAACTTGCGGTTGGCTCCTTCAAAAGTTAACGTTGTGTTTTGCAGTAAAGTCATTGGTTTCCTTCATCATTTTGTCTTGCAGGCTCTCCCTTACTATGAAAATGTTCCTGGTGGACTCCATCCTGCGATGGCAGTATATCTGAATGGCAGAGTGCTGAGACAGCCCTATGAGTAATGTTCCTTGGGGGCTGTCAGGAAGGGGAAGATGCTACCTTTCTCAAAATAATAGCCATAGGATTATTATGTTGTTAAGGATAGCTTGTGTAATCCAAATTTTGCCTTTCCTCTTCTTTTTCCCCCTCTTTGCTCCAGAATCGGGGTGGACTTCGCCTCTGCAAACTGGCAGGGGGCTAATATTCCCTTCCACTTCAACCCCCGCTTTTTTATGGACAAACTGGTGCTCAACTCATTTCAGGCTGGCAGGTGGGGAGACGAGCAGGTTGAAAGGATGCCCTTCCGGGAGGGAGAGCATTTCGAGGTCATCTTCATTGTCACCGAGACCAGATATCAGGTTGGTACACCTGACAAGAGGCCCCTTTGGGACTGCAGGGGCCTCTTAATCCCCCTGCAGAATTTGCTGTTTTTCTGCAATGAACCACAAATGTATTGCATTACTAAATTAATATTTGATCACTGTCATAATGCAAGGAGTCACTAAAAGAGGACGACCTGTACCTGTATCTTGGTCCAGTGGGCAAAAGAACAGTTATTGGTGAAAAAAAGTCCTCTCCCTTATTACACGTATTAATGACTTTTTTGACCCCTCCTGTGGCCACTCTGCTCAACTTAGGACTGGGCTGTTTGTGGCAAGAATAAACAGATGAAGAAAACGGATGGCCTCAAATGAGACTTGATCCCTTCTGCTTTGTCCTCTGACAGATCTTGGTGAACAGGAAGCTGTTGTATGTCTTCAGGCACAGAATTCCACCACAAGGTGTGCGGCTCATTAGGGTTGGTGGAAACCTGGAGCTGCACTCCCTGAAGGTGATAACAGCAGCAGAGATAGGGGACTTGGTAAGTGTTTGCTATTGACAAGTTGGCACCTTCTGATCCTTGATCTTTCTTTGGGAAGGGATTCTGGGTTGGCTCAATCCCCATGCTGCCACTTTCTCTTTCTGCCCTCCAGTTGCTCTTCTCATACACCTTTCTTGACCCCGAAGAATGGCTGCTGCACTGGGTCCTCAATTGACATGGCTTATATCAATGTATGCTAATAAGGGGAAGACGAACAGCTGACAGTGAGCGGGAGGGTGGCTCCACTGGCTTTGGGGGGAACTGGGGAAGGGCAAAGTCAGGCTGAGCACAGCAGGGGAAAGGTAGAACAAGGGAGAGCGGGTTCAGATTTTAAAGGAGAACCAGATGGGAGGGGCGGTTGTTGGGAAGAAACGCTGAATTCACCTAGTGTTGGCTGCTGTTATCTGAGTTCCTGGCATCCTCCCAAATGGTTTGATTTACTACCATGTTACTTCACTTCTGGAACTCCTTATCTTGTTATGCTGGATTTATTACCTTATCTTGCCTCGGATTTATAATTTGAAGTTTTCTGTTTGCAATGTTTGGACTGAAGTATCTGCAGCCAAAGGTTGGTACAGGTTCATGGCTGAGTTTTTCTCCTGACTGGAGAGTAACAGAGACACTGGGGGCAAAGTTGGAGCTAATAAAGGAACTCACACTTATTCTCTGGCTGTGTTACCTTTGTGACACACCCCAGGTCATCACAGATAACCATCCAAGGGTGATACTGGATACTGATACTGCACAGGGAGAAAGTTTACTCGAGGCCAAGTTCCTGCTCACCACCTTGAGGGTGTCCATAAAGTAAAGTTTCTCAACCTTGGCAAATGTCTATGGAGATTCTCCGTCATCCAGGTCATGGTTGTCCCAAAGGTGCTTCTTCAAGAGGCAACTGGACTTTCTTGTTTTTCTTTGAAGATGTTTCACTTCTCATTAGAGAAGCTTCTTCAGCTCTGACTGGATGGTGGGGAACAGAAGGATTTATACTCCTTGCAGACAGCTGATCATTTGCTTCTTTTAGAGAGTCATTGAGGCCACTTGGAGGTTTGTCTGCATCCTCGGGGTCACCTGGGTAGTGCAAATGGATGTGGAGCCTTCTTGGAACTGCGGAAAGGACTCTTGTGGACTGGAGATAGATGAGGTCATATCCCCCCCCACTGTTGAGAGAGGGCTGTTCAATTTTGACATAGATAGCCTCTTCCATCCCTCTTTCAAACCAGTGATGCTCTCAATCCAAAATGTGGACTTTTCTGTCTTCAAAAGAGTGATTGAGGACATAGATAAACCTCCAAGTGGCCTCAATGGCCCTCTAAAAGAATGCAAATAACCAGCTGTCTGCAAGGAATATAAATCCTTCCATTCTCCACCTTCTTGGATGAGAAGAGAAAGAGAGAGAGGGAGGGAGGGAGGGAGAGATAGTTTTATTAACATAACACATTTTAATCTGTTTATGATTAAGCTTCAACTTACCTGGGTGAATGTGCCACAAATGTATTTGTATTGCAAGTTCTTATTTAAACACTGTCATAATGCAAACAGTTATTTTGTTCAAGGAGGAAAAAAACAGGTGTTGATGAAATAAAAGGCCTCTCTCTTTTTATATGCACTTATTTTGACTTTTTTGAGTCTGACCATCCTGCTCCGCTTTGGGGTATGCTTTGCATTCCTGGCAAGAATAAACAGGGGTTTTTTTTGCAAAGAAATTGGATGATCCCAAATGAGGCTTGATTCCTGATGCTTTGCTCTCTGACAGATCCTAGTGAATGGGAACCCCTTCTGCAAATATAGCCAAAAATTTCCACCACAAGGTGAGCAGCTCATTAGGGTTGATGGAGAACCAGAGCAGCAGTCCCTGAATGTGATAGCAAGACCAAAGTTGGGGAACACAGTAAGTGTTTGCTATTAACAAGTCAGCATCTCCTGACCTTGATCTTTTTTGGGGAATGGATTCTGGGTTGGTTCAAAACCCATGCTGCCACTTTCTCTTCCTCCCCTCCAGTTGCTCTTCTCATACATCTTTCTTGACCCCTAAGAATGGTTGCCCCACTGGGTCCTCAATTGTCTTGGCATACAAATCTGCATGCTAGCAAAAATAACCAGGATGATACCAGGGCCAGCAACTGAAGAGGGTGCCAATTTCCCTCAGGCCAAGGTCCTGCTCTCCCCTTTGCAGATGCCCGTGAAGCAGAGTTTCTCAACCTGGCAATTTTAAGATGCGTGGCCTGAACTTCCATAATGGCTTAGCAGACACCTGCCCGTCCTTATTAACAAACACTAGCAGCCAAGAAGTCTGCAATGTTGTTTTCCCATCCTTTAGAATATTATGTATCCTGGATATGGGCAACCACAAAATCTTCCTGAAAATACTCAAAAGGAAAAAGGGGGGTAAAGGGCAAGGACTTCCAGAGCTAGCGATTTTAGAGGGAAAACAAGGGATTGCTAATAGTCTGTTTGGATTTCTCTCCCACCAGATAACAGCCTCTCCTGAAATCTACCACCAAGTAAGTACCCAGCATGTCTCTCCTTACTGACCCAAATTTACGGCAGAAACCAGGAGGTGGGGAGTCCATTTTGTACATTCAGGTGGAATTCAAGGAGCCTAGTATTTCCTAGTGTTTGGCTTTGATCATGCTTATGGTGAACAACAAGGACCAGAAACTGGAAATTTTACTAAGTAATCTTGCAAGTGCTTCACCAAGCCTCTAAAATGAGACAGAAGGAAGAAAAAGGAACAATGAATGGAATATTTTAGGGAAAATTAGCTTCCTTGAGGTTAAAGAGAGGTTTAATAATAGTCCCTTTCTCGCATGTCAAAGGCTCCCCATCACTCAGAAAATCTCTAGTTGAACGAGAGAAGTTGGGATGCAAGAAGGCTGTTGGGTCAGTGTGGGGCAGAGTAGAAAGAAAGACCTATATTGCACCAGGAAACCACCTCGTAGAACCAAGACTGATGGTTTCATCTATAAACTCAGTCTTTCCTGAAGCAGGGTCTTTCACAGCCTGTGATTCAAAAAGTCAACACAGCAGCCACGCCAGCAACATCACCACCCCACCTATTTTCTGTGCTCCTTGCACATGAAACACTAGGCTGGGCTTTGTTGGCTCCATCCAAGCTTCCATCTTGAATATTTTGACCACAGTCTGCAGACAGCTCTACTGAGCAAACAAACCACTTGAGCCAGTGCCTGAGTTGCCTGGTTAAAGGAAGAGATGCTTGTAACACTTGACACAAGATCCTGCAAGCTGCCTCCCACTCATGTTGTAGGTCTCCCATTTGGCACCCCAAGACTATTGGACTACAACTAATGTCAGCCTTCAAGATTTCTTTCCTTTGCTTTGCATCTTTCGGCTGTCATAAGTAACGGGGGAGGGGGGGAGGAGGGGTGAAATAGTTATGGGAAGTGAGCTTGAGGTTTGAGAGAAAAAACTCTATAAGTTGTGGGGGGAAGTTTCTTGTTTATGCGTCTTTCCTATGCTATGCGCAAGCACACCTCTTTATCAAAATAGCCAAGGTCAACCGACAGATACCTCATCACCACCTGAAGATGCCCACATAACGTTACATGCAACTTTTAATTGGATGGACAGTTTGAATTATTGTGGGTGGGAACGTTGCCATCATTTTGTATATGTGATTTTTGCGCTCAATTCCTCAGATTCAGAATTCCTTTGATGCTACCACTTGATTTCCAGTAAAAGATATCTTTTCTCTAATTAACGGAGTCTAAGTGTTTCTTTCTTGGATTTTGAATGGAGCACCAGCTGACATTATTCTGAATCGAGGAATTGAACGCGAAAATCACATATACAAAATGATCTCAATGTTCCCACCCACAATAATAAATGATAAATGAGGTTTTGCATGAACATTTATACAAAGGGGTACTGGTTTATCTTGATGATATTCTTATCTACACTGAGACTCTTGATGAACATGTGAAACTAGTGTGATCAATTCTGAAAAAACTTTGAGCTGCTGAACTGTATGCGAAGTTATCCAAGTGTGAGTTCCACTAACAGAAAATTGACTATTTGGGCTATCGCATATCACATGATGGTTGTGAGAGAACTAACTCGGTATTGGAGCAATATCTTAGATGCTACATTAATTATCAACAAGATGATTGGGCTGACCTATTGTCATTTGCAGAGGTGGCATATAACAATTCGGTTCATAGTAGCACTGGTTTTACCTCATTTAAAGTTGCTTCGGGACAAGACTTTGTACCTATACCCGAGTTTCCACAGGAGAAACCCAAGATTCAATCCTTGAGTGAATGGATAACCCAACTCCAGCTTATCTGGCCGGTTACCCGTAAAGCATTGGATGATGCTCATCAAGCTCATAAGAAATTTGCAAATAAAAAGAGAGCTCCACAGAAACAATATCAAGTGGGGGACAAGGTTTTCTTGTCTACTAGATATTTGCAAACCACACAAAAGTCAAAAAAGCTGGGACCTAAGTATGTTGGACCTTTTCCAATTGAACGAATTGTGAATCCCTTGGCAGTTCAACTGCAATTACCAAAAACCCTTAGACGAATTCATCCTGTCTTTCATGTTAGTTTATTGAAACCTGAACATACTTCCGACCTGAGACCAGCTCAGGTCGATCCCCCCATTCCTCTTCTGATTGAGGGTGAACAATATTTTGAAATTAAAGAAATTTTGGATTCTAGGAGACAAAGAGGTCGACTCCAATATTCAGTCATCTGGAAACACTTTCCTCCTTCCCAGTCGGAATGGGTAAATGAGAGGGATGTTCGAGTCCCTAGGCTTGTACAGGTGTTTCATGCTAAATATCCTGACAAACCTTAAAATTTTGTAGTATTGTATAATTTGTATATTATACTTTTATCTTTATTCTCTTTCTTTTATAGGGCTAACACCTCTTTTGCAGGAGGGCCGAAAGTCAGCCTTCAAGATTTCTTTCCTTTGCATCTTTCAGCTGTCATAAGTAACAGGGGAGGGGGGGAGGAGGGGTGAAATAGTTATGGGAAGTGAGCTGGAGGTTTGAGAGAAAAAACTGTATAAGTTGTGGGGGTAAGTTTCTTGTTTATGCTTCTTTCTTATGCTACGCGCAAGCGCACCTCTTTATCAAAATAGGCCAAGGTCAACGGACAGATGCCTCATCACCACCTGAAGATGCCCATATGACGTAACATGCAACTTTTAATTGGATGGACAGTTTGAATTATTGTGGGTGGGAACGTTGCCATCATTTTGCATATGTGATTTTCGCGCTCAATTCCTCAGATTCAGAATTCCTTTGATGCTACACTTGATTTCCAGTAAAAGATATCTTTTCTCTAATTAATGGAGTCTAAGTATTTCTTTCTTGGATTTTGAATGGAGCACCAGCTGACAACTACCTTCACCTCCAACTAGCAGGGACGAGAGCCACATGGTTGCATTGGAGAGTCTTAAGTGTAACCTGGGTTCTTGCCTATTTCAGCCGGTGCCCTACACGGGTGACAGCTGGTGTCTTACTATTGAGGCTAAAATTTACTTGCCTAATGGAAAGCAGAGATGCTTGTAACCACGAGGAATGCGGGAAAAGATAAGGTGCGAGATAAGATCTCACAAACTGCCTTCTGCCACGTTGTGGGTCTCCCACTTGGCAGCCCAAGACCTACTGGACTGCAACTATTCTGACCCCCAGCTAGCAGGGACACTGAACTGAACAGTTGAACAGGGGGTGCTAAGTGTAACTTGGATTCTCGTCTATTTCAGACAGTGCCCTACAGGGGCAACATTCCTGGAGGTCTCGGAACCAACAGGACCATCACAGTGCGAGGCTTTATTCTGAAGAATGCTATCAGGTCTCCGCTCTCTCTCTCTCTCTTTTTGCAGGGCTGATTTGGATTTGACACAGCAAAGCACCAGTGCTAGGGCCCTTCGTAGTCCTTTCCCAGTTCATCTCCTTTCTCTGACTCTCCCATCCCTGCACAACTGCAAAATCAGCCCAGAGGACAAGGAGATTAAGGGGAGCGGAAGCACAATTCGGCACAGTATAAACACAGGCTGTGGAACTCACTGCCACAAAAAGCTAAGGCTGTCGGCTTAAGGCAGGGTTCCCCAAAGTGGCGAATCAGAAATTTGGTGTAAGGTTGGATGAGTGAAAGAGTTTGGGGAATTCCGGCTTAGGAAGTGGATTTGAAGAAAGATTTGGAGCCAAACTGTCATTAAGCAGCGATTAGCTGTTCTTCATCTGAAGAATACTTGTCACTGCTAGACTGCTGCTGAATATGTTTTTATTTTAGCAATAGCAATTAAACTTATATACTACCTTATAGTGTGTTACAGCCTCCTCTAAGCAGTTTACAGAGTCAGCATTCTTCCCCCAACGATCTGGGTCTTTATTTTACTTTATTGGAAGAATGGAAGGATGGGTCAACCCAGAGCACCATCAGGATCGAACTCCAGGCTGTGGGCAGAGTTAGCATGTAATACTGCATCCTGACCACTGCCCCACCAGGGCTCCTTAATATGTGTTTGCCTGATTTATAACTCACTGAGAGTTGGTTTAACTGTGGCAGGATGTAAATGCAACGAATAAATACCTAAAATGCTAACTAGAACTTACTTACACATTGAGCAGCAGTCCACCAATAAATAATATTTGGAAAAAAGGAACAAGAGTTGGTTCCACCCCCACCCCCTTTATCCTTCATCCATGGAAGGATCTGGCAGGCTGCTATTGGATTAAGGGGCAGGGGGGAATCAAATTTCCCTTTATTTACTGCAAAGACTGAGACAAAGACTGAGATGCCTGCTTTTTTCTCTCTTTCCAAGGTTTGAAATCATTTTTATGGCTGGCCAAGATATCCCTTTGCATATTAACCTTCACATGAAACCGTGGAGAGGCGTAGTACGCAATAGTTTTTTGAATGGCAAGTGGGGAAGCGAGGAACGCAACTTCACCGTTAACCCTTTCCAGCCTGGGCAGTACTTTAAAGTGAGTTGGCTTTGATTCCGGCAGGGAGGGGTGTCCACAGGGAGGAGGAGGTCAAAAAAGCCGGTATAGTCATCACGGCTATGCAATCAATATATTGGCCATATTTTGCCTGGCTTGTGACACCCTGGATTCCAGCAAAGAGCTTGGCTGGTTGCCAGCAAGAAGGCAGGGAGGGCAAGCAGTGGGAAGTGGAGAAAAGGTCCAGCTGGTGCCTTCCAATTGTGTAAGACTCCATCTTCCATAATTCCCAGCTAGCACAACTTTGGAACCTGAACGCTTGGGAAGGCTGGTGGGATGAATGCCCCCTCTGGTGGAGTTGAGTGGAATTGCCTCACCAGAATGCCATTCAGAATCTTTTTTAGCTCTCTGATGGAAAATTGTCCTCACTTGCCTGTGTGTGTGTGTCTGTGTGTTTGTAGAAAATAGCATGGCAGTTGTGATCCCCCCATTAAAGTCCCCATGTAGGAGGTGCCTTTTGATTTTGATGCAAGCTATGGATGGTGTGGACTGCGTACCCTCTCGCGTGGAGGGCCGTAGGTGATCCAGATGTGCTACTACAGCCATGTTAACATCCTCCTTCTCTCCCCAGCTCTCAATCCACTGTGACAACCATGAATTCAAGTTTTCTGCCAATGACCAGCCCTTCTTCAACTACACCCACCATTATGTCCCTATCAAAACATCGCACCCTGGAGATGGATGGAGACGTGACCCTTTCCTACATTAAATACTAAGCAATTGGTGTGTGTGGGGGGAGATATCAGTAGCAGCTCTCTCACTGTTTGCCAGCATACTTAAAATCCTGCTGAATTTGATTGGTCTACAAGTTCCAATCAATCAATCAATTAATCAGACACTCAAGAATAATTGAGAATATGAAGTAACATTTTCAATAAAGCATTTGATCAAGGAATGCAACAGGCTTACTTTTCTGTCTTCTGAACTTGATCTGTAGATGATACCCCCCCCCCAAATTTTTTTTAAATTGGTACCCTCCAGACTTGTGGGAACGATGTTTCTCAAACTTGTCAAGTTTAAGATGTGTGGATTTTAACCTCCAGATTTCCCCATCTCATACTGGTTTACTGATCCGTCTTATGGCTTCTGCATACTTCACAAATTGCAGGGTGCATGGATTGAGAATGGAGCTTTTTGAAAAGGACAAATGAATTCCCAACGAAAGCCTAAGATGCCCATTAAAGACCAGCAGCTCTATTCACACATCTTGTCTGAACCTTGCTTAGAGTGAACTCAACCCACATGGCAAATTTATCATCCATTCCCCCAAATGTGGGCATGCAGAGCCAATTAAATGTATCATGTGAACCCAACCCAGGTAGTCTCTGCTGGGACTGGTGCCAAGTTACCTTTTTTTCAGAATGAGGCCTTCCAGCATCACCCAGGAGTCTGCCTCCAACGCCCACGGGACAGCCCGATTGTACAACATGCGCTGGCAGGAGACAAAAATCAAAGTGACGAATGGTGCACAATGTTTCTAGTCCTCTTGAGGACAAAACAATGTATTTTACTCTTAGAAAGGCCCAGCAGCCTAAACACCACTGCAGGCCAGAATTGTTGGTCTGGGGCTCGAAAATATGTCTTCAAATGGCTGGGAAGAATCTACAGAAGCCTCATGGAGCCTGAGGAACAGAAGGGAGTGGATGGATATGGATAACTATCAGCAGGTTTCCATAACTTGCTAAACACTTATACTCAGCTTAACTAAAATGGCTCTACTCATATTATTTGCAACTCTCAAAGAAACATTACAGTTTAGCGTAGGGACTCCAGTACCCCATTTAGCCTACTTTTTAATGGAATCTTGTCAATCCTGATGGAGTTGGCTGTGGGTCTGAGTGTGGATTGAGGCACCACAAAAGGCTGATGGATGTTTCTGGTCACCAGGCGCCCCCTGATGGAGTGAGGAAAATCTGCCTGGAGACAGAGAAAGCCCGCCAAAACGGAGGTAAATGGATTTGACCAATCACAGGCGGCTGACGTCACCAACGAGTTGTATAAATACCGGTTGTGAGGGGATGCAGTGCTCACTTGCTTTGAGACACCTGCAAAAAAGGGTTCCAATTTCACTTGTGCTGCTGAGCGGAGTCAGTTCTTTCTCAGCCCAACAAGATGGTTTCTATAATGGGGAGGGTGGCTGAAGCCCACCCTCGGTCTAAACCAGGCGTGTCCAACCTCTTGGCCTTGCCTCAGATGCACTGAGTGAAGAGGAATTGGTTGGGGCATAATAAAATATATAATACAGTTAAAATGTATAGAACTAACAAACTTCCTTTAATGTTTCATGATCTTGCGGGGCCTCATTACCAACTGACCAGGGCCGCTGGTCTCAACATACCAGACAGGTCGTAACAACTGAGGACAGTCAGTCCCAGGGATAAGCAGACCATACATATAAGGGCTTTCTAGGAGACAACCAGCACCTTGAATTGCAGCCATAGTGTTCCTGGTGGACTCCATACTGGGATGGCAGTATATGTGAATGCCAGAGTGCCCGAAGACAGTGACAGGTAACGTTCCTTGGGGGCTGACAGAAACGGCAAGATGCTATCTTACTCAAAAAAAAATAGCAATAGCAATAGACTTATAGAACACTTTATAGTGCTTTACAGCCCTCTTTAAGCGGTTTTACAGAGTCAGCATGTCGCCTCCAACAATCTGGATCCTCATTTTACCCACCTCGGAAGGATGGAAGACTGAATCAACCTTGAGCCTGGTGGGATTTGATCTGCCAAATTGCAGCCAGCCAATAGTCAGCAAGTGGCTTGCAGTACAGCACTCTAACCACTGTGCCACAGAGGCACCCAAGCTCCGATAGCCATAGGATTATTATGTTGTTAATGATAACTTGTGTAATCCAAATTTTGCCTTTCTTCATTTTTTGGGATAGTTCCACTTCCTGCTTCTTCCAACTCTAACCAAGCAATGCGGGTTAAGGATTTTGAGTTTTCTCTTAAAGCAAAACAAAATATTATCCTACAGATTGTAGCTTTAGAGCAATGGGGAAGCCGGGATGGGGAAGAACTCTCATTCTCTGGATTCCTGTAAACCCACCGCCTCCATTTCATATTCCTCTTCTTTTTCCCCTTTGCTCCAGGTTCAAGGTGGACTTTGGCTTTGCAAAGCATGAGGGGGCCGATCTTGCCTTCCACTTCAACCCCCGCTTCAAGGAGTCGAATGAACTTGTGATCAACACGCTTGAGTCTGGCAGGTGGGGAAAGGAAGAGAAATATCAGAATCCCTTCCGGAAGGGCGAGCATTTTGAGGTCATCTTCATTGTCACTGAGGTCGGATACCAGGTTGGTACACCTTCAGAGGCTTCTTTGGGACTGCAGGGGCCCTTTCATTCCCCCTCCAGAATTCGCTATTTGTCTGGAATGAACCACATCACTAAGTTAATATTTCATCACTGTCGTAATGCAAACAGTCACTAAAAGAGGATGACCTGTAGCTGAATGGAAAACATTTTAGTCCAAGGGGGAAAGATAGTTATCGGTAGATAAGGATCTTAGATCCCAAATGAGACTTCATCTTTTCTGCTTTGTCCTCTGACAGATCTTGGTGAACAGGAAGCTGTTCTACGTCTTCAGGCACAGAATTCCACCACAAGGTGTGCAGCTTATTGAGGTTTCTGGAGACCTGGAGCTGCAGTCCCTGAATGTGACGACAGCACCAATGATAGGGAACTTGGTAAGTGTTTGCTATTGAGAAGTCGGCACCTCCTGATCCTTGATCTTTCTTTGGGAATGGATTCTGGGTTGGCTCAATCCCCATGCCGCCACTTTCTCTTTCTGCCTTCCAGTTGCTCTTCTCATACACCTTTCTTCAACCTGCCCCACTGGGTCCTCAGGTGACATGGCTTACATCAATGCATGCTAACAAAGATAACCATCCAAGGGGGATACTGGGATCAGCAACTGCACAGGGAGAAAGTTTACTCAAGGCCAAGGTCCTGCTCTCCACCTTGCAGAGGTCCATAAAGTAGAGTTTCTCAACCTTGGCAAATGTCTACGGGGATTCTCCGTCATCCAGGTCACCACAGTTGTCTTCTTATCTTTTGGGGTACAATGTGGCCACCATTTTTTTTTAAGTTTGTACCCTCCAGACCTATGGGAACAATGTTTTCCAAACTTGGCAAATTTAAGATGTGTGGATTTCAACCACCGAATATCTCAGATCCTAAAGTATCTGATATCCTAAAGAATACCTACCACCTTATTGATCCACCTTATTTATCTCTAAAACCTGTGATAAATCCTTCTCAAATCCCACAAATCATTCTTTTTACTTCCACACATATACACAGGTGATGGTAGAGATGAGGAAGAGGAAGTAAGTTCTGGCTGGGAGTGAAAGACATCACTTGCACAACTGGTGTGCCCCAATTAGGATGGTCTTGCACCTGTTTCCTGCCCCAGAGATGCTTCTTATTGCATTGGGGGAAGGTCCCAGCAAAGAACTCAAAGGCCAGGGAAGGATAGGGGTCCACCCATGGCTTCTCTGGGGCTTCAGCCCATCCACAAAGCAGGCCTGCCCTGCACAAGGTCTCCAGCTCCCCCCTGAAAGGGGCAGAAGAAATGGAGAGCCAGCCATATCAGGTCAGAGAAAAAGAGACCTGAGTCCGGCCAGAGAGCAACTCAGGCCAGGCCGAAGAGAAAGGCGGGAAGGCCAGACAGGCTTGCAAGATCTGCAGCTGCAATTTTCACATCAATGTAACATTAACAGGTAGACATTAGTGTCCCTGCCTGGCCTGCCTTGCAGGGCTGGCACCACATGACTTCCCCCTGCCTGAAGCCCCCCGGGGAAGTTTCGGTTGAGGGTGCCAGTTGGAAGGGAAGCCCAGATGGAGACGCCCAGGAGGGAGGCCTGGATTCCCTACTGAAGAACAAGCAATGTGCCAGGCTGTGTTAAGACAGGGAGAGGTGGGAAGAGTGTGAGTCTGGGCGTGTAAGTCTGGGCATGAGCGTGGATGGGAGTGTGAGTGTGGATGGGTACTGCCACACTGAGGCACCTCAAAAGGCTGCTGGGCGGTTCCTAGTCACCAGCCGCCCCCTGCCCAGAGGCAGAGAAAGCCTGTCAAAACGGAGGTAAATGGATTCAACCAATCACAGGCTGATAACGTCCTCTATAAACTGTAGCAATGCCGGTTAAGAGGGGATGCAGTGTTTTCTTGCTTTGAGACCCCAGAACAAAGAATATAGAATAACAGAGTTGCAAGGGACCTTGAGGTCTTCTAGTCCAACCCCCTGCTGAAGCAGAAGACCATGTAGCATTCCAGACAAGTGGCTTTCCAATCACTTCTTGAAAACCTCCAGTGTTGGAGCACTCACAACTTCTGCAGGCAAACCATTCCACTGATTGTTCTCACAGTCACTAAACTTCTCCTGATTTCCTTTCATTTATTCTGTTTTTGTTTTTTTGCCATATCAATATGCAATTTTTGATACTTTCTCAGATACTGGTTTGGTGCCATTTGGGGAACTGTTTGTGCTCTCTTGCATAAAATTATAGCAGCTGTAATCACATCCTGGGACTTGTAGGGCCACTTATTCTTATGTTGACGGTGTTGTCAGCATTAGATAATCTTGTCAGTTATTAGATACTCCTTACAATTTATCAACACAATCAAGGCCACCACACAGATTTCCATCAAAGGGACCTTTGCTACTCTTGGAAGTGTTTCAGAAGGGAATGTCTTCTTGTTTGCAAAAGGGAGTTAATCCCCAAGGAAGAACTATAAAAAGGCATCTGATGGAAACTGCATCAGAGCTTACATAAAGCCTTTTGGAGCAGATTGGTAAATCCAAACTATCAGGCAAACAAACAAAGCACAAATAGGGAGTTGTGAAATTCCTCTCCTTTAAAAAGAAATAATCCTCAAGGGGAACCTGGATTAGATCTGGTCCCCATTGGGGACAATGAGGCAGAACTAGAGAAGAAGGGATCTGGTGATCCAGGCCCTTGTCCATAGCAGCAAATTAATACTGTAGCAATTTATATTGTCCTACATGTTTTAACCCTTTTCCTTCTAATTCAGCAAAAAAAAAGGGATGCAGGCAGAGGAATGGAACTGTAACCATTGTGCATTGCTGCCTAGTGTCTGATACCTGCTTTTGACTCTCTTTCTGCAGGAGGCCTGTCAGAAACTGAGAGCAGAGTCAAAAGAGGGAACAGCCTAAGAACTGCCACGTAGCCACAAACAGACAAAGTCCAATTGCCTCCCCCTTTGAATATGACTCATATCTAGCTAACTATTAATTGAGGATATTCCTTGGTATTAGCATAAGTAGCAATAAATCAGTTAATTGGACTTTTATGCGTGGACCTGATCTTTGTGTGTAGCCTGACATTAATATTTTCAACTCAATACTTTCAGTGGATTGCAAAAAAACAAACAAAAAACTCAAACCCACCAACATGATACCTGATCCACAGACTGGAGTATGTTGGAAGATGTTTGGCACCACCAGGATGGTATCAAAAGTGAAATGTGCAACATGTCAGTCATTATGCTCCAACTGGTGCAATAAATGCAGAATCTGCTAGAACTTCCCCCTCCAAGAGCCCTGGCACCCACATCTGCTCCGGCACCGCTGCCTGTTTTGCAGAGGCATTATGGTAGCTTGTTCAAAAGATCTGAAAGAGAATCAGAAAGGACGAGAAGCTTCGTAGTTATTTGAACCCTGCCTGGGGAACCGTGAGTTGCTTTTGCAAAAATTCCTAAGAAAGTCACTCTTGCCTTTAAATTTCAGAGGGCAGAAAACCAAGGCTGTTGCATTGCTTGATCAAGATGCTTTATTGAAAACACGGCTTAATACTCTATTTTTCTCTAGTGTTTAATTGGTTGATTGACTGACTGACTGAAGGATCTTGTAGACGCCTGCAATCCAGCAGGATTTTGTACATGGACTGCAGGTCCTCCTCCCTGGAAGATCTGTGATGATCCAGATGTGCTGGTTTGGCCACGCTAACATCCTTTCTCTCTTCCCAAGCTCTCAATCCTCTGTGACAACTATGATTTCACAGTTCATATCAATGGTCAGCAGCACTTACTCAAATACGCCCATCGTTACCATAATTTCCAAGAAATCAACACCCTCAGGATTGAAGGAGACTTGACCCTTTTCTACATCCAGTACTAAGCAATACACATCACAGATCCTCCAGGGAGGAGGACCTGCAGTCCATACCACCCAGCGCTAGGAATGGGATCCTGGATGGCCTTCTAGAAAGGCAGTTCCACTCCTCCCCACTAGAGGGGTATTTATCCCTCCAGTATTCCAGAAGTTAAGATTTCAACTCTTCAAGGCTATGTTAGCTGGGAATTATGGGATATGCCTCTGGAAGACACCACGCTGGATCTTCTCTCCACTCCCCACTGCCTACCTGCTTTCTCAACAGTCAACCAGCTGAGCTCCTAGCTGGAAGTCAGCTGTGTGCCTAAGGGCTGAGATAAGGGGTGGGCTCCAAAAATTTTAGCAACTGGTTCTCTGCCCAGTTGCTGGGTGGGCATGGCCTAGTCAGCCTCCTGCACTACCACAGCTGGAGTGGGGACGTTTTCACCCTCCCTGGCCTTTGGAGGCTCTCCTCAAGCACCAGGAGGGCAAAAATGGCCTCCCCCAGGCTCCAGAGGCCGGAAACGGGCACATTTCCAACCTTTTGGAACTTCTGGGAAGCCCGTTCTTCACCTTCCCCGAGCCTCCGTGCAGGCCCTGCACTTACACCTGGCATCCAAAATGGGTTGCGGGGAGACTCCTGGGAGGGGTGAGAGGGGCGGGGCCAGCCAGGGGTGGGATTTGCAGGTTCTCCGAGCTGGGCAGAACCTTAGTTAGAGGATCGCCGAACCCATGCACACCCGCAGCAGCCCACCCCTGGCTGAGACCTAAATTGTGTTCGCTGTGGCTGCCATATTCATTTTTTAAGCTCCTCCTTGCAGTGACCCCTCCCAGTTGGGATCAAAGGCAACTCATCTCGAAGTACTTTCCACATCTGAAAGGGAAACTGTCAGGGGAGTACAGAGAAAAAGCAGAGAGGAAAGAAGATTGAACTCTGTTCCTCATCCAGTCTAGTTGGCTTGACCAAACTAGGCGAAGACATTTTCTTTCTGCCAGGTAAACATGGCTGAGAGTGAATCAGGGGATGTTAAACGGCTGAGCTGGAGGGTCAGGGCCACTCCTATCGTTCTCCATACCTGCTCTTCTACGGGCATTGACCTCATGTAGACGGGCAGCGTTTTCCTGATGGCAGAAAGTGATGATGTGACCCAGGAGGTTTGGAACATTGGCAAGATTTGAGATGACACAAGTCCTTCACCATCTTGGAAAAGATGCCCAGGCTGAGGGACTATGGTTGGGCAGGTGTGCCTGAAAACCACTGCCACCCACACTTAATGGCATCTCTGCTTTTCAGTGTCCTCAGTGGCAACTCTGCCGTTCAGGGGATCTGCATCAGAGGTATCTCAGGCATGTATTGAAGTGCCTTCAATTCCTGAAATTGGTTGCCACCCTGGGTTATTGATTTATTCACATACCAGTGTTTACCTAATAACCTTGAATTTCCACTGAAGGGTGCAGCTGCATTAGTAGAAATCATAGGAAATGAGCATTAGCAAATGAGATCCCTTGCAGGGTGAACTAGAGCAGGCAATGTTTGCATGCTAGTTTACCCAGAGGTGACTTTATGGAGGTGGTTAAAATAAATACAAAGGTCGGTTGTTTTAAACACAGGATCTGCTGTCAAGACCTTCACATGCATTTCCCATGAAATATGCTTGATTTCATTGGAATTATGGCAAAGTACATTGCTGGACTGGCTTGTTTCCTTTCTCCCTGGTATGCATGGTATAATTGTAATTGTAGAAATGATATCAATAAATTTATTTTATTTATTTATTTTATTTATAAGATTTATATGCCGCCCTATCTCCCTAATGACTCAGGGCGGCTTACAGTGCTAAAAAACAATACAATATAAACATTAAAAATTAATTAAACCAGAAAATCTCATAAATCGATTAAAAATTTAAAACCACTAAAAACCCCTCCCCCCCTTCAATCTGGGTAGGCTAGTTGGAACAGCCAAGGTTTTAGGCCACGGCGGAAGGATCGGAGTTCAGGGGCCACCTGGAGCTCCAGGGGTAGCTGGTTCCAAAGGGTGGGTGCCCCCACAGAGAAGGCCCTACCCCTGGGAGCCGCCAGCTGGCATTGCCTGCTTGACAGCAGCCTGAGCAGGCCCTGCCGGTGGGAGCGCACGGGTTGTCGGGAAGCTGTTATCGGCAGCAGGGTTTCCTGCAAATACCCCAGTCCAATGCCATGAAGGGCTTTATAGGTTAACACCACACCTTGAATCTCACCTGGAGGGCAAGCGGTAACCAGTGCAGCTGACGCAGGAGGGGTGCAACATGGGAGTATCGGGAACCTCCCATCACAACCCGCACCGCTGCATTCTGGACAAGTTGAAGCCTCCGTAGAGAGGATTGCAGTAATCCAAATGGGAAATGACGAGTGCATGAGTAACCGTATGCAGGGCATCTCGATTCAGGAAGGGTCACAACTGGCGCACAAGGCGAACCTGGGCAAACACCCCCTGGCCACGGCTCCCACCTGCTCCTTCAAACTGAGCCATGCGTCCAGGAGGACACCCAAGTTGTGAGCCTTGTCTATGGGGGGTAACACCTCTCCCCCCACAGCTAGAGATGGAATATCCTGGCTAACTTGAGATACCGGTATATACGGCCACTCGGTCTTAGCTGGGTTGAGCCCGAGTCTGCTCCTCCCCATCCAGACCTGCACCACTTCCAGGCATCTGGACATCACTTCGAGGGTGTCACTGGGTTGGTTAGGGGTGGAGATAAAAAGCAGCGTACTGATGATACCTCACCCCAAAACCATGGATGATCTCACCCAGCGGCTTCATGTAGATGTTGAACAAGAGGGGGGCGAGAAAAACAACCCCTGAGGTACCCCACAAAGGAGGGGCCTCGGGGTCGATCTCTGCCCCCCTGCCAACACTACCTGTGTACACCCCGAGAGGTAGGAGAACCACTGTAAAACGGTGCCCCCCACCCCCAGCCCCTCAAGGCGTTGCAGCAAGATACCATGGTCGATGGTATCGAAAACTGCCAAGAGATCTAACAGGACCAGGACAGAGGAATAACTTCTGTCCCGAGCCCTCCAGAGATCATCCACCAGTGCAACAATGTCGCCGCTCTGTGCTGTACCGGCCTGAAACCCGATTGGTACGGGTCTAGATAGTCAGTTTCCTCCAGAAACATCGGGAGCTGCCGAGCCACCACGCTCTCAACAACCTTCGCCACAAAGCCAAGGAGACTGACGAAGTTGTTTAAATCAGCCTGGGTCCAAGGCAGCTTCTTGAGGAGGGCCTCACCACCGCTCTGTTTCAAGACGAAAAGGAACCTCACTCAAAGAAGCATCTATAACTGCCTGGAGCCAGCCTCGTGTAAACTCCTGGGCGGCATACACCAGCCAAGAGGGACACGGGTCCAACAAACACGTGGTAGCACTCAGCTTCCCCATGACTCTGTCCACCTCATTTGGAGTCACAGAATCAAACTCCTCCCAGATAACATTTCTAAGACCTGTCGCCATATTCCCATTGGACTCTGCCCAGTCGGAGTCCAAGCCTGTCCGAATCCAAGCGATCTTGTCCGTCAGATGTTGACTAAACTCTCAGCACGTCCCTGAAGAGGGTCCTCCCCTTCCCTCTGGTTAAGGAGGGAGCGGGAGACCCTGAACAGGGCAGAAATGTACAGGTAGTCATTGACTTAGGACTAATCATTTGGTTCAGAGTTATAAAGGAACCTGAAAAAGGGACTTGCAACTGGATTCAAACTTCCAATGTCCAGGCCTCCCTGTGGTCACTTTGCAATCAGCCCACATTTACGGCTACTTACAGTGATCACATGACCACAATTTACAACATTTTCCTCTTCTGGGCTGTCACCATACCTGAATTCTTGGGGGTGACCATGGGATAGATCAGGAGTCCCCAACCTGTGGGCCACAGGCCCACAGTCTACAAGTGGGCCATGAGTGGTTTGCAACTGGGCTGCGGAAACATGGAAATGGAGCTGAGCATGCGCTTTCTGCCCACTTGTGTGAACCACCCCGTCTTCCCTGCCCTGCCAGTCTGCAAAGCGGGAAACGGGGAACTCCGGGATAGGTAATGCGAGTGGGTTTGCCATGACAACAGTTTTATCTCAGCAATATCTACTTAATAAGCATCAATGACGCTAACAATGCACACACAGTATACTCCCTTTCTTGGTCTCTCTCTCTCTCCCTTTCTTGTTCTTTCTCTCTCTCTTATACATGTATTCATATATGCAGTTACCCGTACACAAAAGTTCATCTCTTGGCAACTGGCATATATTTACAATGGTTACAGCATCCTGGGGTCGTGCAATCACCATTGGGGACCTTCCCAGCCAGCTTCCAACAAGTCAATCAATCAATCAAAATAACAACCATGGCAAAAATGGTTTTAAAACGTGACTCATTCAATAATAATGGCCTAGGTTAGCAACAGAAATTCTGATCTCAATTGTAATCCTAAATCAAGAAGTATGTATGGCAAATTGTATTTAAAAGCAGAGATTTTCATGAGTTGAAGCTCAAAAATCAAAACAATACCGAGATCCTTACTAACTAGCACATTTTATTCCAAGGCAGATTGGACAGAATGTGCTAGGTGGAAAGCAGACTTTCTGATTTTTTTAAAATTGCTATAGGCTAACACTTCCTGATGGATTGGTGTAGCTCATCTTAGCCCGAGAAACCACGTTTTGTTGAAAACACTTGTTCATCTTAGTTGCTCTCCTTTGGATTTCTTGTTCCACTTGCAAATTCATGGGAGGATCTTGTGGTTACTGTTATGAAATTTATTTATTTTATTTTTTATTTGTCAAGCGATTATGATAACAGGTATAAGTATAAACATAGTTATGAATACATGAAATGGATACATATAAAAATAAAAAGAAACAATAGGACAGGGACGGTAGGCACATTGGTGCGCTTATGCATGTCCCCTACAGACCTCTTAGGAAACTCTTAGGAAAGTGGTGAGGTCAATAGTAGACAGTCTAAGGTTAAAGTTTTTGGAGTTTGGGGAAGAAACCAGAGAGTCAGGTAGAGTATTCCAGACATTGACCACTCTGTTGCTGAAGTCGTATTTCCTGCAATCAAGTTTGGTGCAGTTTACCTTGAGTTTGTATCTATTGTGTGCTCTTGTTTTTTTTTTTATTGTAAATAACGAGTTTCACAGAAATCAGTACAATACAATAGGGAACCTTGAGGAAACTGTTTCCTTATTGTAAGAAAATTAGCTATAAAATTTTGTGTGCTCAGCTGCCACCCAACCTTTTTTTCCCCTCCCACTGGATAACGACCTCTCCAGAAATCTGCCACTTAGTAAGTACCAAGAGACTTACTAACCTAGCCTCTCTCTCTGTAAAATGGATTCTTCAGCTGACAGGGGATATGCTCTCTCAGCTGGTATTGGTCTGCTGGGGCATCCGCGGTGAGAGCGTGGTGCTTAGTCCTATTGGTGGCTCTTGCCATCAGCCACAGGGTTACTGTGAGAGGGTAACCTGGACTTGAACTTGGACTCCCCCGCGGACAGATGTCAGGACCTGGGCAAGTCTTTAACATCTCTGCATACCCGGACATTTCTATTTCCACCTGCCGCTTATGCCCCTCTTTATGCCCCCCTGTATTGTTAGTGTAAATTTTATGTGTTTTTAAATTGCTTTTGATTTAATTATATTTTTAGATAAATTGGGTGAGTGTAGTGAGTCAGGGAGTGTGTGAGGGTTAAGACTCCCACCGGCTGGAGACAGTGGTTGACGGTAGTGTGGGATGGACCATGACCGCAGAGGAACCTGAGGGACGGCCGATTTCAGTGGTGACTGGGAGAGGCAGATATGGTGGGAGCTGTGGGGTTAGCCATCATCGGGAATGCGATACTGCCATTGGTGGCGGTACTGCGTTCCACCCCTTGAGCTCTTCTCAGGGACCCACTGGCCAGGGAAGGCTAGGCTCTGGGCTCCGGCTGTTGCTTTTAAATGCCAGGTCGGTGGTAAGGAGAGCTCCTCTAATCCAGGATTTAATCCTGGAGGAGAGGGCTGACCTGGCATGTATCACTGAGACCTGGTTGGGGCCAGGGGGTTCCCCTCATTGAGATGTGCCCTCCGAGTTTCAAGTGGTGCACCAGCCGACACTCAGGGGGCTGGTGGAGTGGCAGTAATTGCTCGTCAGAATTATGTCCACGGGAAGGCCCTGTTCTGGAGATAGACGGGTGTGAGTCCTTCTGAAGTTGGACCTAGGGGTTCAGGTGGGCCTGTTGTTAACGCACCTGCCTCCCAGCTGCTTGCAACAGCCCTGCCTGGGCTGCTCGAGGGAGTAGCTGTTGGTTGATTGAGTTCCCCAGGCTGATGGTGCTTGGGGACTTCAATCTGGCCCCTGGCAACTCAGTGTAGCCCAGGAGTTCATGGCTCCATGGACCTGACCCAAGTAGTTCAGGGCCCGACTCATGGGGGACATGCTCGATCTGGTTTTTATCTCTGAACAATGGTGCCATGATCTGAAATTGGGGAAATAGTCACTCAGCCCTTGTCATGGTCAGATCATTCCCTTGTAAGATGGACTTCCTGACGACCACTCCACATGCGCAGGGAGGCGGACCGACTAGGTGGTTCCCCATGCCTAATGGACCCAATCGGGTTTCAGAGGGAGCTGGGGAGTTTCCGGCCTCGCCCACAGCTCGATTGAGGCCCTGGTGGAAGCCTGGAATAGGCAGCCGCCGGGGCCATAGATCGGTTGCGCCTTTGTGGACTCTCATGCCCGGACCTCGGAAATCTCCTTGGTTTACCGAGGAACTCCGGGATGAAACGGCGAAGAGATGCCTAGAACGCTGCTGGAAGAAAAGCCTGAATCTGACCGACACTGTTAGAAAGTCATATTGATGCCTATCTAGTGGCGATAAGAGTGGCACAACGATCATATTGGGCCAGTCTTATCGCTCGCAGACTGTCGCCCGCCGCCCTGTTTGGGGTGACACGCCTCCCTCTTAAGATCTGAGGAGGTGGAGGAACCCCTACAGGGTAGGGCCGAGGAATTTGTTCAGTTTCTGGCAGATAAAGTCACTCGGATTCGGTTGGACTTGGACTCTGGCTGGGCAGAATTCACAGAGGTGGTAGAGGCAGGTCTTAGTCCGGTTATCTGGGATGAGTTTGTTCCTGTTGGCCCTGATGATGTGGACAAGGCCCGGGGAGCAGTGAATGCCACCACCTGTTTACTGGGCCCATGTCCCTCCTGGCTTGTTTTGGCAGGCTGGGAGATGACATGCTGGCTCCAGGAGATTATAAATGCTTCTTTGTGAGGGGTGTGTCTTGCCTTGAAGGAGGCTGTGGTTAGGCCCCTCCTCAAGAAGCCTTCCCTGGACCCGCTGTTTTAAATAACTTCTCGTCTTCTCCAACCTTCCCTTTTGGGGAAGGTTGTTGAGAAGGTGGTGGCACTCCAGTTCTTCGGGCCTTGAATGAAGCTGATTATCTGGATCCCCAGTCTGGCTTCAGGCCCAGGTACAGCACTGAGACGGCTTTGATCACACTAGTGGATGATCTCTGGCGGGCCCGGGATGGAGGATCTCCATCCTGGTGCTTCTTGACCTCTCAGTGGCTTTCGATACCATTGATCATGGTATCCTTCTGAGTCAGCTCAGGGTGTTGGGAGTGGGAGGCACTGTTCTACTGTGGTTCTCCTATCTATCTGACCGGACTCAGTCGGTGTTGGTGGGGGGACAGAGATCGAGCCCTAGGGTCCTGCCATGTGGGGTCCCTCAGGGTTCTGTTCTTTCCCCCCTCCTATTTAATATCTACATGAAACCGCTGGGTGAGATCATCCGTCGACGGGTCGGGTATCAGTACGCTGATGATACCCAGTTGTACATCTCTGTCCCCGGTCAATCTAGTGACACCGTGGAGGTGATGTCCCGGTGCTTGGAGGCTGTGGGGTCTGGATGGGGACTAATCGGCTCAGACTCAACAAGACCGAGTGGCTGTGGGTCCTGTCCCCTATGCAACGAATAAATACCTAAAATGCTAACTAGAACTTACTTACACATTGAGCAGCAGTCTACCAATAAATAATATTTGGAAAAAAGGAGCAAGAGTTGGTTCCTCCCCCCACCCTTTATCCTTCATCCATGGAAGGATCTGGCAGGCTGCTATTGGATTATGGGGCAGGGGGAATCAAATTTCCCTTTATTTACTGCAAAGACTGAGACAAAGACTGAGATGCCTGCTTTTTTCTCTCTTTCCAAGGTTTGAAATCAATTTTATGGCTGGCCAAGATATCCCTTTGCATATGAACCTTCACATGAAACCATGGAGAGGCGTGAGTATGTATAGTTTTTGAATGGCAAGGGGGAAGCGAGGAACTAACTTCACCTTTAACCCTTTCCAGCCTGGGCAGTACTTTAAAGTGAGTTGGCTTTATTTATTTATTTATTTATTTATTCGATGATGTCAGCTCTCTCCAAAAGGACTCAAGGCTACAAAATAAAACACACAACAATAAATTAGTTAAACCAGATTAAACAATCGCCGAATTAACACTAAAATTGCAGAGATAAAACTCTAAAGACCACCCCACCCCAGGGTCACAGCCCGGATTGATTAAACAACCAGGTCTTCAGGTCACACGGAAAGTGCGGAGGTCAGGGGCCAGGCTAAGCTCCAGGGGAAGTTGATTCCACAGGTCAGTCGCTAACAGAGTAGGCCCGCTGCCGGGGACCGCCAGCCGGCACTGTCCGGCTGACGGACCCCAAGGACCCTTGTCTGTGGGATCGTATAGGGCGGTTGGTGTTCGATGTCGGCAGCAGTCGCCCTTAAATAATAGGGACCCATGTCGCGAAGGACTTTGTATGTTAAGGATAGAACCTTGAACTCACCGAGCGCAACCGGCAACCAATGCAAGCCACAGGAGAGTGGGGGGCAACATGGGAGAACCGGGAACTTCCCTATCACCACCGCTGCATTCTGCACCAGTTGTTCCGACTGTGCAAGGGCAGTCCTAAATAGAGAGCTGCAGTAGTCGAGGGTCAGTATAGACGAGTGACCGCACGCAGGGCATCGTCCAGAACGGGCTGCTGGATAACCAGCCGGATCTGGGCAAAAGCCCTGGTGACGGCTCCCACCTGCTCTCCAACCGAGCCGCGCATCCAGGAGGACCCCAGATTCCTAGCCCTATCCACAGGCAGCACCACTCCCCTATGGTCAACTATGGACATTCCAAACTGGACCATGATGCCGTATGTACAGCCACTCAGTCTTGGCCGGGTTGAGTGAAGCATATTTCCGCCCATCCAGATCCATCGCATCCAGACAGCGAGTCATCACGGAGAGGGCATCACTGATCTGGCCAGGGGTGGAGATATATAACTGTGTATCATCAGCATATTGATGATACTCACCCCAAAACCACGAATGATCTCACCCAGTGTTTCATGTAGATATTAAATGTGGGGAGAGAGGACCACCCCTGAGGGACCCCACAGTGAGTGCCCTCGGGCCGCATCTCTGCCCCCTGCTAACACCGACAAGGACAGCCTCAAGCGAGGTAGGAGGAGAGCCACCAAAACAGCTTCCACCCCCAACCTCATGAGATGTCAAAGCAAAAGGATACCATGGTCGTGATGGTATCAAAGCCATGAGAGGTCTAACATAGGACCAGGACAGAGGAAAACCCTGTCCCGGCCCTCCAGAGATCATCCATCAGTGCTACCTCAATGCCGCCTCCTGCTGAAACCAGACCGAAGCCCCGACTGGCACGGATCTAGGCTTTGATTCCGCAGGAGGGGTGTCCACAGGGAGGAGGAGGTCAAAAAGCCAGGATAGTCATCACGGCTATGCAATCATATATTGGCCATATTTTGCCTGGCTTGTGACACCCTGGATTCCAGCAAAGAGCTTGGCTGGTCGCCAGCAAGAAGGCAGGAGGGCAAGCAGTGGGAAGTGGAGAAAGGTCCAGCTGGTGCCTTCCAATTGTGTAAGACTCCATCTTCCATAATTCCCAACTAGCACAACTTTGGAACCTGAACGCCAGGCTGGTGGGATGAATGCCCCTCTGGTAGAGTTGAGTGGAATTGCTCACCAGAATGCCATTCAGAATCATGTTTTTAGCTCTCTGATGGAAAATTGTCCTCTCACCTGTGTGTGTGTGTCTGTCTGTTTGTAGAAAACAGCATGGCAGTTGTGATCCCCATTAAAGTCCTCATGTAGGAGGTGCCTTTGATTTTGATGCAAGCTATGGATGGTGGACTGCGCATTCCCTCTCAAGTGGAGGGCCTAGGTGATCCAGATGTGCTACTACAGCCATGTTAACATCCTCCTTCTCTCCCCAGCTCTCAATCCACTGTGACAACCATGAATTCAAGTTTTCTGCCAATGACCAGCCCTTCTTCAACTACACCCACCATTATGTCCCTATCAAAAACATCCGCACCCTGGAGATGGATGGAGACGTGACCCTTTCCTACATTAAATACTACGCAATTGGTGGTGGTGGGGAAGAGATCAGTAGCAGCTCAACCCACATGGCAAATTTATCATCCATTCCCCAGATGTGGGCATGCAGAGCCAATTAAATGTATCATGTGAACCCAACCCATGTAGTCTCTGCTGGGACTGGTGCCAAGTTACCATTTTTTCAGAATGAGGCCTTCCAGCATCACCCAGGAGTCTGCCACCAAGGCCCACGGGACAGCCCGACACAACATGCTCTGGCAGGAGACAAAAATCAAAGTGACGAATGGTGCACAATGTTTCTAGTCCTCTTGAGGACAAAACAATGTATTTTACTCTTAGAAAGGCCCAGCAGCCTAAACACCACTGCAGGCCAGAATTATTGGTCTGGGGCTCGAAAATATGTCTTCAAATGGCTGGGAAGAATCTACAGAAGCCTCATGGAGCCTGAGGAACAGAAGGGAGTGGATGGATATGGATAACTATCAGCAGGTTTCCATAACTTGCTAAACACTTATACTCAGCTTAACTAAAATGGCTCTACTCATATTATTTGCAACTCTCAAAGAAACATTACAGTTTAGCGTAGGGACTCCAGTACCCCATTTAGCCTACTTTTTAATGGAATCTTGTCAATCCTGATGGAGTTGGCTGTGGGTCTGAGTGTGGATTGAGGCACCACAAAAGGCTGATGGATGTTTCTGGTCACCAGGCGCCCCTGATGGAGTGAGGAAAATCTGCCTGGAGACAGAGAAAGCCCGTCAAAACGGAGGTAAATGGATTTGACCAATCACAGGCGGCTGACGTCACCGAGTTGTATAAATACAGTTGTGAGGGGATGCAGTGCTCACTTGCTTTGAGACACCTGCAAAAAAGGGTTCCATTTCACTTGTGCTGCTGACGGAGTCAGTTCTTTCTCAGCCCAACAAGATGGTTTCTATAATGGGGAGGGTGGCTGAAGCCCACCCCCACGGTCTAAACCAGGCGTGTCCAACCTCTTGGCCTTGCCTCAGATGCACTGAGTGAAGAGGAATTGGTTGGGGCATATATAAAATATGTAATAGTTAA
Source organism: Naja naja (assembly GCA_009733165.1). Taxonomy (NCBI): domain Eukaryota; kingdom Metazoa; phylum Chordata; class Lepidosauria; order Squamata; family Elapidae; genus Naja; species Naja naja. Next base: position 27,323,304 of record CM019160.1, on the reverse strand, counting down.
AATGTATAGAACTAACAAACTTCCTTTAATGTTTCATGATCTTGCGGGCCTCATTACCAACTGACCAGGGCCGCTGGTCTCAACATACCAGACAGGTCGTAATGACAAATTTGAACCTGGGAAAGGGAAAAGGTTTCCTTTCAACAACTGTTTTTGGGGGCTTTGGGGAGAGACAGGAAAAAGGGAGGGGGAGGGAATGGATTTGAGCGAGGGGATAAAAGGGGCTAAATGTGAGAGTGACACATGTTCTCCTTTGCTGGGCCCATATTTGCAAATACGCTAATACAATTCCTTGCTACTTTCAAGTTATTGTCTCAATTAGTTCCATACGCGACGTGAACTGTTTATCACAGTGCCATTTTGGAACTGTTTGTGCTCTGTTGCCTAAGATCACAGCAGAGACAATCATATGATGGGACTTGTGGGGCTACTCATTCTTATCTTTATGGTGTTGTCAATATTAGATATTTTTTTGTGTTGCTTCCTTGTATTTCATAAAGCCGTTCAATTAAGCCAACACACTGTTGTCCATCAAAAGGTCTTTTGCTACTTTTGGAAGTCTTTCAGAAGGGGTTAACTTCTTGTCTGGAGAAAGTGAGTTAACCCCGATAAAGAATTATAAAAATACATCTGATGGAAAGAGCATTGTGAGTAGATAAAACCATTTGGAGAAGGTTGATGAATCATAATATCACGATTTTGGCACCAGAAACCAAGTACAGATAAGGAGCTGTGAAATGCCTCTCCTTTTAGAAGAAATATTCCTCAAGAGAAGCCTAGATTAGACTTGGTCCTCACAGGGAATGGAATGAGGTGGGATGGAAGAATTACAGAATGATATGTTACCTGTATGAAGTTATAACTTCACAGAGAGTAGAGATACAATTTTTTAGTTTTTAGTTTGAGCTTGGATTATGGAATTCTGCATGATGCAATGGAAGATTAGCATTTCCTTGTAAAGGAAGTAACAATAAAGTCATTGAGTTCTGGCAACGAGCCTAAAGATTAAGGTATTAAAATGTGGCAGGGAAGCTGAATAAAGTCACTTTGAAGAACAACAAGGAGCAGAACAGCTGAAGAGCAACCAAGGAGATGCATCTCTTTTTTATATTTACTTTGATTTTTACGCTTTCTGCACAGCAGGTAAGGCTCAATTTTGTGGGTTACAATAGCTTTTCAGCTGGAGTGCCTGCAGATGAAAGGAGTATGCATCCTTTAGTGCTTGTTGTCCTCACCCTTTAATTTACACATTTCTTCATGAAGGGATTGAAAAATCAGGCAGAGGGCTTTGAGTACTCGGTCTTTTAATGAGTGGGAATTCATTTCTATCAGTGGTTCTGGGTTCAGGCTGGCATTCTGTTCTTTGCATTAGCTTTCTTGGTGTTCACATTATCATGAGAGTCAGAGATAACCTTTTGTTGGAACTACTGAGTTGGACCAATATAAAATGCTGAAAATTTCTTTGATTGGAAAGATACAAGTTAACTGTGCAAAGTATAAGAAGAGTTTGAGATGAATGAAAATAAGGGATAGAGCAAAATCCACTGGTTCATTGGCACCTAAACTGCACATTTTAAGTGGTTATATTACCTGAAAGCATATAAGGAAGCTTAATGTTTGACATTTAATTGACATATGGGGTCAAGGCTTATTTATGGTTGGGTGAATGTGGAAGAATATGGAAAAAAGAAAGGAGAGATAAAAAGGTCTCAGAACTTCATTAATTCAAGTTTGGGGATTTGGCCCACTTCTAGTAAAAAAATGTTTCCTATAATGGCTCGCCCATGGACTCCTGGAGAATGTGAATGAATCTAAGTGTGATTCTTGCCTCATTCACTAGAGTAGGGGTCGCCAACCTTTTGGACCTCAGGGACCACCAAACTCATAATTTAAAATCCCGCAGACCAGAGACCCTTGGGAAATCCCCCAAAAAAGTCTGCAGGAAAATTCCCCACCCTGTTTTCCTACCAATTGATCATTCTTTATTTGGGATCGCAGGATACCATCTCCAGCTCTGTTCTCGGGGAGGGAGAGACTTTTGGCTTCATGCAAGGAAAGCAGCAGAAGCAGCAGAATTCTTTCTTTCTCTCCCCAAACTCAAGAAGAAATGAAGTCTTTGTGCAGGGTCCCAAAGACTCATTTCTGACGGAGTTTGAGGGAGAGAAAGACTTTTGCTGCTTTCCCTGCATGCAGCCAAAAGCAGAAGAAAGAAGTGGAAAGAAGCAGCCACCCGGTGGCCAGGCACTGGGGCTTAGGTGGGCATCAGCCCCCTCGCCCTTCCCACCTCCCCTCACTACCTCGTGTTGCTCGCAATGCAAGCCTTGTGTTCCACAGGCCATGTAGGTGGTGCAGCCTTGTGTTCCTGCACAGCCTGGATTAATTGCTTTGGAGGTGACATTTCTCTGCGGACCACCAAAATTTTCTTGTGGACCACCAGTAGTCCCTGGCCCACTGGTTGGCGACCACTGCACTAGAGGATCAAGAGAGGGAAGAGAACATCTAATCAGGCATGCAGGTTCTTGGTGTAGCAAAACTTTTTTAACATCATGTCGTTTGCCCTGTGAATATCTCCAGGCTCATAATTTCTTCTTCATTTCCTTCAAGGAAATTGCACTATTTCCATAGCATGTTTAGATGAAGAAACATCTAAAGGGGGTTGAACTAGAAGACATCCACGGCCCCTTCCATCCCTCTTTTTCTATGTTCTATCTTCAGAATGGCCTAGGTCCCTTTTGGATCTTTTTCTGACTAGCAAAAATCTGAAATTTGATGCCATGGTTTGAGAAGTCCGGGGTGTAACCGTATCAGAGTTAGAAGATTACCTTTTTTTCCCCTTTAGAGCTTGAATGGTGGTGATGGAGGTGGAAAGATGGTAAGTAGCTTTGTTTATTTTCTGCCATTGCTTTCTTTCCCATTCTTCTTCCCTCCATATAAGCAACCTCCTTATCATTCTTCTATCTAAAGCAAAAAACATCTTCAGACTCCCTGAGCCTAATCACAACAGGAAGAGCCAAAATATTTGGCCTGTTTTTGCCTTCTTTTCCAATAATTGATGCCTTAAAAATCGATCCAACAATCATATTGGGGTGAAGATTCCCCCTGGGGATGAGATGTGCATGATGGTGTTTGCTGATCTGTGGTGAATTTCGTCCACAAAGAAGCAATTTGACAATTCATGTGATTATACCATTCCACGTGTGTCACTGTTTTTCAGTTATCAGGCTTGAATTCAAAGGAATCAGTCCATGTTATCCAAACAAAAGCTCATTCACATCTGATGAATGAAAGATAGATAAGAAATTGGTGTAGAGTATTGAAGGTGGCAGCGATAATTAGTGATGGCTATCATATCAGATGAGAATTTATTCTTTCCGTTTTTGTCAGGTGTGAAAAATCAGGTCCACATGTAAAATCCAATCAAACTAATTTATTGATATTCATGCCTACGTATAGGAACATTGACAACTAATGATTACACAGACTAGAAGTTAAAGGGTCAACGGAATTGAAGGAGATTGGACTTAATCTGCTTATGGCTACGTAATGATTCTAGGCTGATCCCTCTTTTAACTCCACCCCAGGTTCGGCCACTCCAGGATGAGGATTTTTTTATTTAAATCACTGTAGGCTAACATAGCTCTGCTGCTACAGCCTCTTCAGGCCAACAGCATCATTTGTTTTCTCTACTTTTTCATATTGGGCAGTCTCTTTCACACTGCCGACTTCCTTGAGGTGAAAGAGAAAACTGAAACGATGGAAGTTTATATTTGTAATCGAGCAAAGGGATTTAGGGCAAATCAGCACTCAACTAGGCTATTAACAATTAAACTTCAAATGGTGATGTTAAAAACAAAAGTGTGCCTAAAAATATAACCAGAGACTGGAAAAGATGGAGATCTGACTACTCTGACTGCTCTTACAAAGAACTGCAATCCTCTGGATTCTCTTCCCAGGCAACTACATGGTTATTGTTCCTGTTTATGTTCATACTTATACTTGTTATCTTGTAAATGTTTGACAAACAAACAAACACCTGAAAGTCATCATGGGTTGTTCCTGGTTACTTTGCTGCCAAAGAACTGGCTTTAACAGCAAAGTCAGCTCTTTGTTGGCAGGGAGAAAAAAATGCCCTACAGTTCAGTGCACCATTTTCTGGAAATCCTCAAAAGTACATTTGTTAAATTTATCCAAAAGATAATTTTCCCTCAGTTTCCTGAAGATTTTCTGCACAGGGTGATCATGTTGAAATTTGTCTTCAGAGTAGATTTGAACATCATCCAGATAGAGCACCATAAGTTTGTCCATCTATCCACTCATTACTGGAAGTAATGAAAATATTGGTCACTTATTTGCCAAAATAAATTGGCCATCCTTTTAAACACAATTCCTCCATCCCAGTGGGAATAGTTCCAGCAAAAGTTCCACCCACCGCCAATGAACAATGGTTCTCCTACAAAAGCTCCAGAAGGATGCGGTGGTGAAGCCGCTCCTCAAAAAGCCTGCCTTGGACCCAGCTAATTTAAACAACTTTCGTCCAGTCTCCAACCTTCGCTTTGTTCCAAAGGTTGTTGAGAGTGTGGTAGCCCAACAGTTCCAGCTGTTCCTGGAAGAAACCGACTATCTAGACCCGCAACAATCAGGCTTCAGGCCCCGGTACAGCATGGAGATGGCACTGGTCACACTGATGGATGATCTCTGGAGGGCACTGTACAGGGGTCATTCCTCTGTCCTAGTCCTGTTAGATCTCTCAGCGGCTTTTGATACCATCGACCATGGTATCCTACTGTGATGCCTCGAAGGGTTGGGAATGGGGGGCACCGTTTTGTGGTGGTTCTCCTACCTCTCGGGCCGTACGCAGATAGTGTTGGCAGTGAGGCAGGGATTGGCCCCGTGGCCCCTCCTTTGTGGGGTGCCTTAGGGGTTGGTTCTCTTGCCCCTCCTGTTCAACATCTACATGAAGCCGCTGGGTGAGATCATCTGTGGTTTTGGGGTTAGGTATCATCAGTATGCTGATGATACCCAGCTTTTTATCTCCACCCCTAACCAACCCAGTGACGCCCTCGATGTGATGTCCAGGTGCCTGGATGCGGTGCGGGTCTGGATGGGGAGGAACAGGCTCTGACTCAACCTGGCTAAGACCGAGTGGCTATATGTACCAGCATCTCGAGTTGTCCAGGATATTCCACCTTTAGCTATGGGGGGAGAGGTGTTACCCCCCGTAGATAGGGCGCGCAACTTGGGTGTTCTCCTGGATGCATGGCTCAATTTGAAGGAGCAGGTGGGAGCCGTAGCCAGGGGGGCATGTGCCCACGTTTGCCTGGTGTGCCAGTTGCGCCCCTACCTGGATCAAGATGCCCTACGTACGGTCACTCATGCGCTCGTTACTTCCCGTTTGGACTACTGCAATGCTCTGTACATGGGGCTGCCCTTGAGGACCACCCGGAGGCTTCAACTTGTCCAGAATGCAGTGGCACGGGTTGTGATGGGAGTGTCCCAATACTCCCATGTTACACCCCTCCTGCATGTGCTGCACTGGTTACCAGTTGCCCTCCGGGTGAGATTCAAAGTGCTGGTGTTGACCTATAAAGCCCTTCATGGCTTAGGACCGGGATACTTACGGGAGACCCTGCTGCCAGCAACTGTTTCCCATTGTCATGTGCGCTCTCACAGACAGTGCCTCCTTGGGGTTTCGTCAGCCAATGTCAGCTGGCGACCCCTAGGGGTAGGGCCTTCTCTGTGGGAGCACCCACCCTATGGAACCAACCACCCCTGGAGCTTCGGGTGGCCTGACCTCCACTCTTTCCATCAGGACTTAAAAACATGGCTGTTCCAACCCATTGACCTGGACTGAGAACGGGATGGGAGTTTTAAATGATTGTTTTTATTGTTTTAGACTGCAAATTGGGTTTCATATTTAATTTCTTTTTAATTGTATATTCTGTACTGTTTTTATGATTGTACGCTGCCCTGAGTCTTCAGGGAGATGCGGCGGCTTAGAAATGAAATGAAATGAAATCAATCAATCAATCAATCCATCAATCAATGCAGAGAAAAACACAGCCACTCTGTTGGTCCCACCAGCCTGACCCAGTTGGCACTTGCAATAGTTCTCCTTTTCTTAGAAGTTCCTCCAGTTCATGGAGAGATGGGATGTGATGCTTCCATCCAGCCAGTCTTGCTCAATGCACTGAGCACCCATAGATTTAAAGCAGAATTTGTCCATGGCAGTTCTGGTGCATCCTCCAGCCTTCCTCCTGCTGCCATGTTGGGGGGATTAATCCTTAGCAGAGGGCCCCTCAGGAGCATTTTGTTTGAATCAGAAGTCAGATGGAAAGGCTGATACGAGGCAGAGCTTGCAGTTGGCTGCTTCGAAAGTCAAAGTTGTGTTTTGCAGTGAAGTAATTGGTTTCGTTCATCATTTTCTGTTTTCCAGGCTCTCCCTTACTATGAAATTGTACGTGGTGGACTCCATACTGGGATGGCAGTATATGTGAATGGCAGAGTGCCCAAAGTCAGCAACAGGTAACGTTCCTTGGGGGCTCACAGAAGGGGCAAGATGCTATCTTATTCAAAACAATAGCAATAGCACTTAGACTTATATACCACTTTATAGTGCTTTACAGCCCTCTTTAAGCGGTTTTACAGAGGCAGCATGTCGCCTCCAATGATCTGGGTCCTCATTTTACCCACCTGGGAAGGATGGAAGGCTGAGTCAACCTGGAGCCTGGTGGGATTTGATCTGCCAAATTGCAGCCAGCCGTCAGTCAGCAAGTGGCCTGCGGTACAGCACTCTAACCACTATGCCACAGAGGCACCAAAGTTCCAATAGCCATAGGATTATTATGTTGTTAATGATAATTTGTGTAATCCAAATTTTGCCTTTCTTCATTTTTTGGGATAGTTCTACTTCCTGCTTCTTCCAACTCTAACCAAGCAATGCGGATTAAGGATTTTGAGTTTTCTCTTAAAGCAAAACAAAATATTATCCTACAGATTGTAGCTTTAGAGCAATGGAGAAACCGGGGTGGGATAGAAATCACATTCTCTGAGATTCTTTAAACCCACCCCTCCATTTCATATTCCTCTTCTTTTTCCCCTTTGCTCCAGATTCAGGGTGGACTTTGCATTTGCAAAGCATGAGGGGGCCGATCTTGCCTTCCACTTCAACCCCCGCTTCGACTTGAATGAACTTGTGATCGACACGTTTGAGTCTGGCAAGTGGAAAAAGCAAGAGAAATACCAGAATCCCTTCCGGAAGGGCGAGCATTTCAAGGTCATCTTCATTGTCACTGAGGCCGGATATCAGGTTTGTACACCTGACAGAGGCTCCTTTGGGACTGCAGGGGCCCCTTCATTCCCCCTCCAGAATTCACTATTTGTCTGGAATGAACCGCAAATCTACTGCATTGCTAAGTTAATATTTCATTACAGTTGTAATGCAAACAGTCACTAAAAGAGGATGACCTGTAGCTGAATGGAAAAAATTTTGCTCCAAGGGGGAAAAAGATAGTTATCGGTAGATAAGGATCTTAGATCCCAAATGAGACTTGATCCTTTTTGCTTTGACCTCTGACAGATCTTGGTGAACAGGAAGCTGTTGTACGTCTTCAGGCACAGAATACCACCACAAAGTGTGCATTTTATTGAGGTTTCTGGAGACCTGGAGCTGCACTCCCTGAAAGTGATGGCAGCACCAATAACAGGGAACTTGGTAAGTGTTTCCTATTGACAAGTCAGTACCTCCTGATCCTTGATCTTTCTTTGGGAATGGATTCTGGGTTGGCTCAATCCCCATGCCGCCACTTTGTCTTTCTGCCTTCCAGTTGCTCTTCTCGTATACCTTCACCCAGAAGAATGGCTGCCCCACTGGGTCCTCAATTGACATGGCTTACATCAATGCATGCTAACAAAGATAACCATCCAAGGGGGATACTGGGATCAGCAACTGCACAGGGAGAAAGTTTACTCAAGGCCAAGGTCCTGCTCTCCACCTTGCAGAGGTCCATAAAGTAGAGTTTTTCAACCTTGGCAAATGCCTATGGAGATTCTCCATCATCCACATCATGGTTGTCCCAAAGGTGCTTTTTCAAGAGGCAACTAGACTTTGTTTTTTTTTGAAGATGTTTCACTTCTCATTCGAGAAGCTTCTTCAGCTCTGACTGGATGGTGGGGAACAGAAGGATTTATACTCCTTCCAAGCAGTTGGTCATTTGCTTTTTTTACAGGGTCGTTGAGGCCACTTGGAGATTTACAGTGTCCTCAGGGTCACCTGAATGGTGCAAATGGGTGTGGAGCCCTTTTGGAACTGCTGAAAGGACTGTTTTGTAGACTGGAGATAGATGATGACATATCCCTCCCCTTCTGTTGAGAGGGCTGTTCAATTTTGACAGATGGCCTCTTCCATCCCTCTTTCAAACCAGTGGTCCTCTCTATCCAAAATGTGGACTATTCTGTTTTCAAAAGAGAGTTTGAGGACATAGATAAACCTCCAGGTGGCCTCAATGACTCTCTAAAAGGATGCAAATGACCAGCTGTCTGAAAGGAATATAAATCCTTCCATCCCCCACCATCCAGTAAGACCTGAAGAAGCTTGTTGGATGAGAAGTGAAACACCTTCAAGAAAAAACAAAGTCCAGTTGCCTTTTCAAAAAGCACATTTGAGTCAACCTCGGTGACTTCATATTGTGTAGTCACAACTCCCAGAATGGCTTAGAAGTTGCCCACATATCCTCATTACCAGACAGGACCATCAGGGAGTGGGTAGTGACTGAACATGGCAAGTTGCTCACCTTCACAAGCTTAGAAATCTGCTGCGTACACTTTTTCCAGACTCAGCCAGAGAGAGGGCAGGGGAGGGAGGGAGAAAAAGAAAGGAAGGAAGGAAGGAAGGAAGGAAGGAAGGAAGGAAGGAAGGAAGGAAGGAAGGAAGGGAGAGAGAGAGTGACTGAACATGGCAAGTTGCCCCTGGCTTCACAACCTTAGAAGTCTGCTGCATGTACTTTGTCCAAACTCTGAGAAAGAAAGAAAGAGGAAGGAAGGAAGGGGGGGGAAGAAGGAGGGAAGGAGAGAGAGGGAGGGAGAGAGAGAGAGAAAGAAAGGATTCTCTTGCGACGATCAGTTTAACATATTAACATATCACACTCAATCTGTTTGTGATTTGCAACAGGCTAAGCTACCTCTCCAAAACCTACCCAGGTGAAAAGTAACCAAGTTGAGCAAATGGTACAAAGGCATCCATGAAGGCTTCAACTTACCTGGGTGAATGTGTCACACAAAGTCAGCCACAGTTGTCTTCATATTTTTAGGGTACAATATGGGCGCCACTAAATCTTCCTGTGAATACTGAAAAGGAAAAGAGGGGGTAAAGGGCAAGGACATCCAGGGCTAGAGATTTTGGGAGGAAAAACACAGGGTTGCAAATGGTCTGTTAGGATTTCTCTCCCACTAGATAACGACCTCTCCTGAAATCTGCCACTTAGTAAGTACCAAGAGACGTACTAAACTAGCCTCTCTCTCTGTAAAACTGATTCTTCAGCTGACAGGGGATACGCTCTCTTAGCTGGTATTTTGGTCCGGGATGAGGCCTGTGGCACAGTCGCACTCTACATGGGGGAAGGGCTGCTGCAGCTTTTTCCTCCAAATATGTCTGTGAAATCTGCATGCTTGCTCTGTAGTTTGGAACTGGCTTCCCTTCAGCTTACCTCCAGCAGGAGCAAGCGTTTCTGGGTGTGGCGATGAAGGCAACCCAAGTTCCCAATCTGTTGAGGGATTATCAAGTTAGCTGGCTCGTGACCTAAAGGCTTATGCTTTTTTCAAAGCAGGTTTATTGGACGTAATGAAAATGGTGGTCACTTATTTGTCAGAATAAATTGGTCACCCTTTTAAACACAATTCTTCCCTCCCAGTGGAATAGTTCCAGCAAAAGTTCTACCCACGCACCAATGAACGACAGTTCTCCTACAAAAACTCCAGAAATGCAGAGAAAAACACAGCCACTCTCTTGGTCCCAACAGCCTCACCCAGTTGGCAGTTGCAGTAGTTCTCCTTTTCTTAGAAGTTCCTCCAGTGCATGGAGAGATCAGATGTGATGCTTCCATCCAGCAAGTCTTGCTCAATGCACTGAGCACCCATAGAGTTAGAGCAGAACTTATCCAGGGCAGTTCTGGTGCTTCCTCCAGCCTTCCTCCTGCTCCCATGTTGGGGGGATTAATCCTTAGCAGAGGGTCCCTCAGAAGCACTTCATCCGACTCAGAAGCCACATGAAAAGGCTGGTACAAGGCAGAGCTTGCGGTTGGCTAGTTCAAAAGTCAAAGCTGGTTTTGCAGTAAAGTCATTGGTTTTGCTCATCATTTACTTGTCTTCCAGGCTCTCCCTTACTATGAAACTGTTCCTGGTGGACTCCATCCTGGGATGGCAGTATATGTGAAAGGCAGAGTGCCCAAAGTCAGCAACAGGTAACGTTCCTTGGGGGCTGACAGGAAGGGCAAGATGCTACCTTATTCAAAATAATAGTGATAGGATTATTATGTTGTTAATGATAATTTGTGTAATCCAAATTTTGTCTTTCTTCATTTGTTGGGATAGTTCCACTTCCTGCTTCTTCCAACTCTAACCAAGCAATGCGGATTAAGGATTTTGAGTTTTCTCTTAAAGCAAAACAAAATATTATCCTACAGATTGTAGCTTTAGAGCAATGGAGAAACCGGGGTGGGATAGAAATCACATTCTCTGAGATTCTTTAAACCCACCCCCTCCATTTCATATTCCTCTTCTTTTTCCCCTTTGCTCCAGATTCAGGGTGGACTTTGCATTTGCAAAGCATGAGGGGGCCGATCTTGCCTTCCACTTCAACCCCCGCTTCGACTTGAATGAACTTGTGATCGACACGTTTGAGTCTGGCAGGTGGGGAAAGGCAGAGAGACACAAGAATCCCTTCCGGAAGGGCAAGCCTTTCGAGCTCATCTTCATTGTCACTGAGGCCGGATACCAGGTTGGTACACCTGACAGAGGCTCCTTTGGGACTGCAGGGGCCCCTTCATTCCCCCTCCAGAATTCACTATTTGTCTGGAATGAACCGCAAATCTACTGCATTGCTAAGTTAATATTTCATTACAGTTGTAATGCAAACAGTCACTAAAAGAGGACGACCTGTAGTTGAATGGAAAAAAATTTGGTTCAAGGGGGAAAGATAGTTATCGGTAGATAAGGATCATAGATCCCAAATGAGACTTGATCCTTTCTGCTTTGTCCTCTGACAGATCTTGGTGAACAGGGATCTGATGTCGTCTTCAGGCACAGAATCCACCACAAAGTGTGCATTTTATTGAGGTTTTGGAGACCTGGAGCTGCACTCCCTGAACATGATGGCAGCACCAGTGATAAAGAACGTGGTAAGTGTTTCCTATTGACAAGTCGGCACCTCCTGATCCTTGATCTTTCTTTGGGAATGGATTTGGGTTGGCTCAATTCCCATGCCACCACTTTCTTTTCTGCCCTCCAGTTGCTCTTCTCGTATACCTTTCTTGACCCTGAAGAATGGCTGCCCCACTGGGTCCTCAATTGACATGGCTTACATTAATGCATGCTAACAAAGATAACCATCCACGGGGATACTGGGATCAGCAACTGCACGGGAGAAAGTTTACTCAAGGCCAAGGTCCTGCTCTCCACCTTGCAGAGGTCCATAGAGTTTCTCAACCTTGGCAAACGTCTATGGAGATTCTCTGTCATCCAGGTCATGATTGTCCCAAAGGTGCTTTTCAAAAGGCAACTGGACATTCTTGTTTTTCTTTGAAGATGTTTCACTTCTCATTCGAGAAGCTTCTTCAGCTCTGACTGGATGGTGGGGAACGGAAGGATTTATACTCCTTCCAATCAGCTGTGTCCTCAGGATCACCTGAGTAGTGCAAATGGGTGTGGAGCTTTCTGGGAACTGCGGAAAGGACTCTTTTGTAGACTGGAAATAGATGATATCCTATCCCTTCCTCTGTTGAGAGAGGGCTGTTCAATTTTGACATACATGGCTTCTTTGACCCTCTTTCAAACCAGTGGACCTCTGTCCAAAATGTGGGCTTTGCTGTCTTCAAAAGATGATTGAGGACATAGATGAATCTCCAAGTGGCCTCAATGACTTTCTAAAAGGATGCAAATGACTAGCTGTCTGCAAGGAATATACATCATTCCATTCTCCACCATCCAGTCAGACCTAAAGACGCTTCTAAGATGAGAAATGAAACACCTTCAAGAAATAACAAAGTCCAGTTGTCTTTCAAAAAGCACTTTTGGTCAACTTTGTAACTTCATGTTGTGTAGTCTCAACTCCCAGAGTGGCTTAGAAGATGCCCACATATCCTTATTACCAGACAGGACCACCAGGGAGTGCGTAGTGACTGAACATGGCAAGTTGCCCCTGCCTTCACAACCTTAGAAGTCTGCTGCATGTACTTTGTCCAAACTCTGAGAAAGAAAGAAAGAAAGAAAGAAAGAAAGAAAGAAAGAAAGAAAGGAAGGAAGGAAGGAAGGAAGGAAGGAAGGAAGGAAGGAAGGGGGAGGGAGAGAGAGAGGGAGAGAGAGAAAGAAAGGATTCTCTTGCGACGATCAGTTTAGCCCCTCAAGATTAACATATCACACTCAATCTGTTTGTGATTTGCAACAGGCTAAGCTACCTCTCCAAAACCTACCCAGGTGAAAAGTAACCAAGTTGAGCAAATGGTACAAAGGCATCCATGAAGGCTTCAACTTACCTGGGTGAATGTGTCACACAAAGTCAGCCACAGTTGTCTTCATATTTTTTAGGGTACAATATGGGCCGCCACTAAATCTTCCTGTGAATACTGAAAAGGAAAAGAGGGGGTAAAGGGCAAGGACATCCAGGGCTAGATTTTGGGAGGAAAAACACAGGGTTGCAAATGGTCTGTTAGGATTTCTCTCCCACTAGATAATGACCTCTCCTGAAACCTGCCACTTAGTAAGTACCAAGAGACTTACTAACCTAGCCTCTCTCTCTGTAAAACTGATTCTTCAGCTGACAGGGGATACGCTCTCTTAGCTGGTATTTTGGTCCCGGGGATGAGGCCTGTGGCACAGTTGCAGCCTCTACATGGGGGAAGGGCTGCTGCAGCTTTTTCCTCCAAATATGTCTGTGAAATCTGCATGCTTGCTCTGTAGTTTGGAACTGGCTTCCCTTCAGCTTACCTCCAGCAGGAGCAAGGGTTTCTGGGTGTGGTGATGAAGGCAACCCAAGTTCCCAATCTGTTGAGGGATTGTCAAGTTAGCTGGCTCGTGACCTAAAGGCTTATGCTTTTTTCAAAGCAGGTTTATTGGACGTAATGAAAATGGTGGTCACTTATTTGTCAAAATAAATTGGTCACCCTTTTAAACACAATTCTTCCCTCCCAGTGGAATAGTTCCAGCAAAAGTTCTACTCACGCACCAATGAGCGACAGTTCTCCTACAAAAACTCCAGAAATGCAGAGAAAAACACAGCCACTCTCTTGGTCCCAACAGCCTCACCCAGTTGGCAGTTGCAGTAGTTCTCCTTTTCTTAGAAGTTCCTCCAGTGCATGGAGAGATCAGATGTGATGCTTCCATCCAGCAAGTCTTGCTCAATGCACTGAGCACCCATAGAGTTAGAGCAGAACTTATCCAGGGCAGTTCTGGTGCTTCCTCCAGCCTTCCTCCTGCTCCCATGTTGGGGGGATTAATCCTTAGCAGAGGGTCCCTCAGAAGCACTTCATCCAACTCAGAAGCCACATGAAAAGGCTGGTACAAGGCAGAGCTTGCGGTTGGCTAGTTCAAAAGTCAAAGCTGGTTTTGCAGTAAAGTCATTGGTTTTGCTCATCATTTACTTGTCTTCCAGGCTCTCCCTTACTATGAAACTGTTCCTGGTGGACTCCATCCTGGGATGGCAGTATATGTGAAAGGCAGAGTGCCCAAAGTCAGCAACAGGTAACGTTCCTTGGGGGCTGACAGGAAGGGCAAGATGCTACCTTATTCAAAATAATAGTGATAGGATTATTATGTTGTTAATGATAATTTGTGTAATCCAAATTTTGCCTTTCTTCATTTTTTGGGATAGTTCCACTTCCTGCTTCTTCCAACTCTAACCAAGCAATGCGGATTAAGGATTTTGAGTTTTCTCTTAAAGCAAAACAAAGTATTATCCTACAGATTGTAGCTTTAGAGCAATGGAGAAGCCGGGGTGGGATAGAACTCTCATTCTCTGAGATTCTTTAAACCCACCCCCTCCATTTCATTTTCCTCTTCTTTTTCCCCTTTGCTCCAGATTCAGGGTTGACTTCGCATTTGCAAAGCATGAGGGGGCCGATCTTGCCTTCCACTTCAACCCCCGCTTCGACTTGAATGAACTTGTGATCGACACGTTTGAGTCTGGCAGGTGGGGAAAGGCAGAGAGACACAAGAATCCCTTCCGGAAGGGCAAGCCTTTCGAGCTCATCTTCATTGTCACTGAGGCCGGATACCAGGTTGGTACACCTGACAGAGGCTCCTTTGGGACTGCAGGGGCCCTTTCATTTCCCCTCCAGAATTCACTATTTGTCTGGAATGAACCGCAAATCTACTGCATTGCTAAGTTAATATTTCATTACAGTTGTAATGCAAACAGTCACTAAAAGAGGACGACCTGTAGTTGAATGGAAAAAAATTTGGTCCAAGGGGGAAAGATAGTTATCGGTAGATAAGGATCATAGATCCCAAATGAGACTTGATCCTTTCTGCTTTGTCCTCTGACAGATCTTGGTGAACAGGGATCTGATGTACGTCTTCAGGCACAGAATTCCACCACAAAGTGTGCATTTTATTGAGGTTTCTGGAGACCTGGAGCTGCACTCCCTGAACATGATGGCAGCACCAGTGATAGAGAACGTGGTAAGTGTTTCCTATTGACAAGTCGGCACCTCCTGATCCTTGATCTTTCTTTGGGAATGGATTCTGGGTTGGCTCAATTCCCATGCCACCACTTTCTCTTTCTGCCCTCCAGTTGCTCTTCTCGTATACCTTTCTTGACCCCGAAGAATGGCTGCCCCACTGGGTCCTCAATTGACATGGCTTACATCAATGCATGCTAACAAAGATAACCATCCACGGGGGATACTGGGATCAGCAACTGCACAGGGAGAAAGTTTACTCAAGGCCAAGGTCCTGCTCTCCACCTTGCAGAGGTCCATAAAGTAGAGTTTCTCAACCTTGGCAAACGTCTATGGAGATTCTCTGTCATCCAGGTCATGGTTGTCCCAAAGGTGCTTTTTCAAAAGGCAACTGGACATTCTTGTTTTTCTTTGAAGATGTTTCACTTCTCATTCGAGAAGCTTCTTCAGCTCTGACTGGATGGTGGGGAACGGAAGGATTTATACTCCTTCCAAACAGCTGTGTCCTCAGGATCACCTGAGTAGTGCAAATGGGTGTGGAGCTTTCTGGGAACTGCGGAAAGGACTCTTTTGTAGACTGGAAATAGATGATATCCTATCCCTTCCCCTCTGTTGAGAGAGGGCTGTTCAATTTTGACATACATGGCTTCTTTGACCCCTCTTTCAAACCAGTGGACCTCTCTGTCCAAAATGTGGGCTTTGCTGTCTTCAAAAAGATGATTGAGGACATAGATGAATCTCCAAGTGGCCTCAACGACTTTCTAAAAGGATGCAAATGACTAGCTGTCTGCAAGGAATATAAATCCTTCCATTCTCCACCATCCAGTCAGACCTAAAGACGCTTCTAAGATGAGAAGTGAAACACCTTCAAGAAATAACAAAGTCCAGTTGTCTTTTCAAAAAGCACTTTTGGTCAACTTTGGTAACTTCATGTTGTGTAGTCTCAACTCCCAGAGTGGCTTAGAAGATGCCCACATATCCTTATTACCAGACAGGACCACCAGGGAGTGCGTAGTGACTGAACATGGCAAGTTGCCCCTGCCTTCACAACCTTAGAAGTCTGCTGCATGTACTTTGTCCAAACTCTGAGAAAGAAAGAAAGAAAGAAAGAAAGAAAGAAAGAAAGAAAGAAAGGAAGGAAGGAAGGAAGGAAGGAAGGAAGGAAGGAAGGAAGGAAGGAAGGAAGGAAGGAAGGGGAGGAGAGAGGGAGAGAGAGAAAGAAAGGAGACGATCAGTTTAGCCCCTCAAGATTAACATATCACACTCAATCTGTTTGTGATTTGCAACAGGCTAAGCTACCTCTCCAAAACCTACCCAGGTGAAAAGTAACCAAGTTGAGCAAATGGTACAAAGACATCCATGAAGGCTTCAACTTACCTGGGTGAATGTGTCACACAAAGTCAGCCACAGTTGTCTTCATATCTTTTAGGGTACAATATGGGCCGCCACTAAATCTTCCTGTGAATACTGAAAAGGAAAAGAGGGGGTAAAGGGCAAGGACATCCAGGGCTAGATTTTGGGAGGAAAAACACAGGGTTGCAAATGGTCTGTTAGGATTTCTCTCCCACTAGATAACGACCTCTCCTGAAACCTGCCACTTAGTAAGTACCAAGAGACGTACTAACCTAGCCCCTCTCTCTGTAAAACTGATTCTTCAGCTGACAGGGGATACGCTCTTAGCTGGTATTTTGGTCCCGGGGATGAGGCCTGTGGCACAGTCGCAACCTCTACATGGGGGAAGGGCTGCTGCAGCTTTTTCCTCCAAATATGTCTGTGAAATCTGCATGCTTGCTCTGTAGTTTGGAACTGGCTTCCCTTCAGCTTACCTCCAGCAGGAGCAAGGGTTTCTGGGTGTGGCGATGAAGGCAACCCAAGTTCCCAATCTGTTGAGGGATTGTCAAGTTAGCTGGCTCGTGACCTAAAGGCTTATGCTTTTTTCAAAGCAGGTTTATTGGACGTAATGAAAATGGTGGTCACTTATTTGTCAAAATAAATTGGTCACCCTTTTAAACACAATTCTTCCCTCCCAGTGGAATAGTTCCAGCAAAAGTTCTACCCACGCACCAATGAACGACAGTTCTCCTACAAAAACTCCAGAAATGCAGAGAAAAACACAGCCACTCTCTTGGTCCCAACAGCCTCACCCAGTTGGCAGTTGCAGTAGTTCTCCTTTTCTTAGAAGTTCCTCCAGTGCATGGAGAGATCAGATGTGATGCTTCCATCCAGCAAGTCTTGCTCAACGCACTGAGCACCCATAGTGTTAGAGCAGAACTTATCCAGGGCAGTTCTGGTGCTTCCTCCAGCCTTCCTCCTGCTCCCATGTTGGGGGGATTAATCCTTAGCAGAGGGTCCCTCAGAAGCACTTCATCCGACTCAGAAGCCACATGAAAAGGCTGGTACAAGGCAGAGCTTGCGGTTGGCTAGTTCAAAAGTCAAAGCTGGTTTTGCAGTAAAGTCATTGGTTTTGCTCATCATTTTTCTTGTCTTCCAGGCTCTCCCTTACTATGAAACTGTTCCTGGTGGACTCCATCCTGGGATGGCAGTATATGTGAAAGGCAGAGTGCCCAAAGTCAGCAACAGGTAACGTTCCTTGGGGGCTGACAGGAAGGGCAAGATGCTACCTTATTCAAAATAATAGTGATAGGATTATTATGTTGTTAATGATAATTTGTGTAATCCAAATTTTGTCTTTCTTCATTTGTTGGGATAGTTCCACTTCCTGCTTCTTCCAACTCTAACCAAGCAATGCGGATTAAGGATTTTGAGTTTTCTCTTAAAGCAAAACAAAATATTATCCTACAGATTGTAGCTTTAGAGCAATGGAGAAACCGGGGTGGGATAGAAATCACATTCTCTGAGATTCTTTAAACCCAGCCCCTCCATTTCATATTCCTCTTCTTTTTCCCCTTTGCTCCAGATTCAAGGTGGACTTCGCAGTTGCAAAGCATGAGGGGGCCGATCTTGCCTTCCACTTCAACCCCCGCTTCGACTTGAATGAACTTGTGATCGACACGTTTGAGTCTGGCAAGTGGAAAAAGCAAGAGAAATACCAGAATCCCTTCCGGAAGGGCGAGCATTTCAAGGTCATCTTCATTGTCACTGAGGCCGGATACCAGGTTTGTACACCTGACAGAGGCTCCTTTGGGACTGCAGGGGCCCCTTCATTCCCCCTCCAGAATTCACTATTTGTCTGGAATGAACCGCAAATCTACTGCATTGCTAAGTTAATATTTCATTACAGTTGTAATGCAAACAGTCACTAAAAGAGGACGACCTGTAGTTGAATGGAAAAAAATTTGGTCCAAGGGGGAAAGATAGTTATCGGTAGATAAGGATCATAGATCCCAAATGAGACTTGATCCTTTCTGCTTTGTCCTCTGACAGATCTTGGTGAACAGGGATCTGATGTACGTCTTCAGGCACAGAATTCCACCACAAAGTGTGCATTTTATTGAGGTTTCTGGAGACCTGGAGCTGCACTCCCTGAACATGATGGCGGCACCAGTGACAGAGAACGTGGTAAGTGTTTCCTATTGACAAGTCGGCACCTCCTGATCCTTGATCTTTCTTTGGGAATGGATTCTGGGTTGGCTCAATTCCCATCTCTTTCTGCCCTCCAGTTGCTCTTCTCAGATACCTTTCTTGACCCCGAAGAATGGCTGCCCCACTGGGTCCTCAATTGACATGGCTTACATCAATGCATGCTAACAAAGATAACCATCCAGGGGATACTGGGATCAGCAAACTGCACAGGGAGAAAGTTTACTCAAGGCCAAGGTCCTGCTCTCCACCTTGCAGAGGTCCATAAAGTAGAGTTTCTCAACCTTGGCAAACGTCTATGGAGATTCTCTGTCATCCAGGTCATGATTGTCCCAAAGGTGCTTTTTCAAAAGGCAACTGGACATTCTTGTTTTTCTTTGAAGATGTTTCACTTCTCATTCGAGAAGCTTCTTCAGCTCTGACTGGATGGTGGGGAACAGAAGGATTTATACTCCTTCCAATCAGCTGTGTCCTCAGGATCACCTGAGTAGTGCAAATGGGTGTGGAGCTTTCTGGGAACTGCGGAAAGGACTCTTTTGTAGACTGGAAATAGATGATATCCTATCCCTTCCCCTCTGTTGAGAGAGGGCTGTTCAATTTTGACATACATGGCTTCTTTGACCCCTCTTTCAAACCAGTGGACCTCTCTGTCCAAAATGTGGGCTTTGCTGTCTTCAAAAAGATGATTGAGGACATAGATGAATCTCCAAGTGGCCTCAATGACTTTCTAAAAGGATGCAAATGACTAGCTGTCTGCAAGGAATATAAATCCTTCCATTCTCCACCATCCAGTCAGACCTGAAGACGCTTCTAAGATGAGAAGTGAAACACCTTCAAGAAATAACAAAGTCCAGTTGCCTTTTCAAAAAGCACTTTTGGTCAACCTTGGTAACTTCATGTTGTGTAGTCTCAACTCACAGAGTGGCTTAGAAGATGCCCACATATCCTTATTACCAGACAGGACCATGAGGGAGTGTGTAGTGACTGAACATGGCAAGTTGCCCCTGCCTTCACAACCTTAGAAGTCTGCTGCATGTACTTTCTCCAGACGCTGAGAAGGAAGGAAGGAAGGAAGGAAGGAAGGAAGGAAGGAAAGGAAGGAAGAAAGAAAGAAAGAAAGAAAGAAAGAAAGAAAGAAAGGAAGAAAGGAAGAAAGGGAGGAGGGAGGGAGAGAAAGAAAGAAAGAAAGAAAGGAAGGAAGGAAGGAAGGAAGGAAGGAAGGAAGGAAGGAAGGAAGGATTCTCTTGCGACGATCAGTTTAGCCCCTCAAGATTAACATATCACACTCAATCTGTTTGTGATTTGCAACAGGCTAAGCTACCTCTCCAAAACCTACCCAGGTGAAAAGTAACTAAGTTGAGCAAATGGTACAAAGGCATCCATGAAGGCTTCAACTTACCTGGGTGAATGTGTCACACAAAGTCAGCCACAGTTGTCTTCATATCTTTTAGGGTACAATATGGGCTGCCACTAAATCTTCCTGTGAATACTGAAAAGGAAAAAAAGGGGTTAAGGGCAAGGACATCCAGGGCTAGAGATTTTGGGAGGAAAAACACAGGGTTGCAAATGGTCTGTTAGGATTTCTCTCCCACTAGATAACGACCTCTCCTGAAATCTGTCACTTAGTAAGTACCAAGAGACTTACTAACCTAGCCTCTCTCTCTGTAAAACTGATTCTTCAGCTGACAGGGGATACGTTCTCTCTTAGCTGGTATTTTGGTCCCGGGGATGAGGCCTGTGGCACAGTCGCAGCCTCTACATTGTCCCAACTAGACAGTTAGCGGCTCCAATGGTTACTAGAGCCCAGGAAAAAGGGGAAGTTGATTTATCTAATGATTTATCTGCAGAGTTAAAAGAAGCTCTGAAAAACTGTTAAAGATGGATTGGCATGGGTGGGGGCTAAATTATATGTGCCAGCAAAATTGAGAAACCCAGTATTACAAGCTCAAAATTCCAAAGCTGCTGGACATTTTGGGTTTGTAAAAACCCTACCCTTAGTTAAAAGGCAATTTTCGTGGCCTAATTTAAAAAAAGGACATTGAAACGTATGTGGCTAGTTGTCCTATCTGTGCTTCAGCCAAACAGCCGCCTGGTAAGCCAAAATGTAGGCAGACCGACTGCTCCATGGAAAGAAATTTATATGGATTTTATAGTGGAATTGCCTGAAAATGGGGGAAATACAGTTATTTGGGTGGTAACGGATTTGTTTTCCAAACAGGTACATTTCATACCTTCTGCAAAAATCCCATCTGCAAAAACTTTGGCTAAACTATTTATTTTACATGTCTATAGGATACATGGTGTTCCTGAACGAATAATCTCAGATAGGGGTGTCCAGTTCACTTCAAACTTTTGGAAGGAGTTCCTGAAGTTCTTGGGCTCTGCCCAGGGCTTAAGCTCCGCCCACCACCCACAAACCAATGGGGCTTGTGAGAGAACTAACTCGGTATTGGAGCAATATCTTAGATGCTATATTAATTATCAACAAGATGATTGGGCTGACCTATTGCCATTTGCGAGGTGGCATATAACAATTCGGTTCATAGTAGCACTGGTTTTACCCCATTTAAAGTTGCTTCGGGACAAAACTTTGTACCTATACCCGAGCTTCCACAGGAGAAACCCAAGATTCAATCCTTGAGTGAATGGATAACCCAACTCCAGCTTATCTGGCCGGTTACCCGTAAAGCATTGGATGATGCTCATCAAGCTCATAAGAAATTTGCAGATAAAAAGAGAGCTCCACAGAAACAATATCAAGTGGGGGACAAGGTTTTCTTGTCTACTAGATATTTGCAAACCACCCAAGTCAAAAAAGCTGGGACCTAAGTATGTTGGACCTTTTCCAATTGAACGAATTGTGAATCCCTTGGCAGTTCAACTGCAATTACCAAAAACCCTTAGACGAATTCATCCTGTCTTTCATGCTAGTTTATTGAAACCTGAACATACCTCTGACCTGAGACCGGCTCAGGTCGATCCCCCCATTCCTCTTCTGATTGAGGGTGAACAACATTTTGAAATTAAAGAAATTTTGGATTCTAGGAGACAAAGAGGTTGACTCCAATATTCAGTCATCTGGAAACACTTTCCTCCTTTCCAGTCGGAATGGGTAAATGAGAAGGATGTCCGAGCCCCTAGGCTTGTATAGGCATTTCATGCTAAATATCCTGACAAACCTTAAAATTTTGTAGTATTGAGCAATTTGTATATTATATCTTTATTCTCTTTCTTTTATAGGTCTAACACCTCTTTTGCAGGAGGGCCGAATGTCAGCCTTCAAGATTTCTTTCCTTTGCTTTGCATCTTTCAGCTGTCATAAGTAACAGGGGGGGGGAGGAGGGGTGAAATAGTTATGGGAAGTGAGCTGGAGGTTTGAGAGAAAAAACTGTATAAGTTATGGGGGTAAGTTTCTTGTTTATGCTTCTTTCTTATGCTATGCGCAAGCACACCTCTTTATCAAAATAGGCCAAGGTCAATGGACAGATGCCTCATCACCACCTGAAGATGCCCATATGACGTAACATGCAACTTTTAATTGGATGGACAGTTTGAATTATTGTGGGTGGGAACGTTGCCATCATTTTGCATATGTGATTTTCGCGCTCAATTCCTCAGATTCAGAATTCCTTTGATGCTACCACTTGATTTCCAATAAAAGATATGTTTTCTCTAATTAATGGAGTCTAAGTATTTCTTTCTTGGATTTTGAATGGAGCACCAGCTGACAACTACCTTCACCTCTAACTAGCAGGGACGAGAGCCACATGGTTGCATTGGAGAGTCTTAAGTATAACCTGGGTTCTTGCCTATTTCAGCCGGTGCCCTACACGGGCGACAGCTGGTGTCTTACTATTGAGGCTAAAATTTACTTGCCTAATGGAAAGCAGAGATGCTTGTAACCACGAGGAATGCGGGAAAAGATAAAGTGTGAGATAAGATCTCACAAGCTGCCTTCTGCCACGTTGTGGGTCTCCCGTTTGGCAGCCCAAGACCTACTGGACTGCAACTACTCTGACCCCCAGCTAGCAGGGACACAAGAACTGAACAGTTGAACAGGGGGTGCTAAGTGTAACTTGGATTCTTGTCTATTCAGCCAGTGCCCTACAGGGGCAACATTCCTGGAGGTCTGGAAACCAACAGAACCATCACAGTGCGAGGCTTTATTCTGAAGAATGCTATCAGGTCTCCGCTCTCTCTCTCTCTTTCTTTTTTTGCAGGGCTGATTTGGATTTGACACAGCAAAGCACCAGTGCTAGGGCCCTTCGTAGTCCTTTCCCAGTTCATCTCCTTTCTCTGACTCTCCCATCCTTGCACAACTGCAAAATCAGCCCAGAGGACAAGGAGATTAAGGGGAGCGGAAGCACAATTCGGCACAGTATAAACACAGGCTGTGGAACTCACTGCCACAAAATGATTTTAGGTTTCTGTGGCTTGAATTTAGCATACTGCAGAGAACAAGTTCTTGAAACCAAGATTGATAATTCAACCCAATTGTTGTGAATCAGTAAACCAGGGGCTTTCAGTGTGTGATCAAAAAAATTAACTCAGCAGCCATGCTGACACCATCTCAATCCCATGAATTGTTGGCGTTTATTGGACATAAAACAATAGGCTGGCCTTGGATGGCACCATCGAGGCTGCCACCTTGACTATTTTGACCACATCCTATGGATAACTTGATGAGCAAACAAACCATTTGAACAAGTCTCAATTTTGAGACCAAATATTACTTGCCTATTTAGAGATGCTTGTAGCCACCACAGAATCTGGAAAAGTACCAAGACCTCAGAAACTGCCCTCTTCACCTTTGGCAGTCCAAAACCTACTGAACTGTAACTGCCTTTACCACCAGCTGTCAGGCAGGCCCAAAAGCCACATGATTAGTTTGGGGTG
This sequence comes from Naja naja, assembly GCA_009733165.1. Classification (NCBI taxonomy): domain Eukaryota; kingdom Metazoa; phylum Chordata; class Lepidosauria; order Squamata; family Elapidae; genus Naja; species Naja naja. The sequence goes on along the minus strand of CM019160.1, from coordinate 27,299,983 downwards.
GGGCATTAAATGTAACCTGGATTTTTTACTATTTCAGGCGGTGCCCTTCAAGGAGGAAATCGTTGGAGGTCTGAAACCCAATGTGACCTTTATAATAATACGAGGCTGCATTCCATACAACGCTTGCAGGTCTTATTCCCCTCCCTCCGCATGCTTTTGGGGATTCAGGTCAAGAAATAGAATTGTTGTCAACCCCTGACTTAGGAGAATGATTAGGACCTGAACCATTATTAAGTAGGGATCTGCTTTCATCAAAAGAATTCTATTTAGTGGTAGACTACAGCTGAATATGGCTTTCTGTTTCTAGTTGTTTTTTTCCTCAAATTCCACCAAAGGTTGGATTTGATTGTGACAGGACCTCCATATTCTGCAGCGGTTTACCAATAAATGATATTTGAAAAAAGAGTTCCCCCCCTTAGCTTTTACCCACTGAAACATATGGCAGACTGCTAGTGTGTGTGTGTCAGTGGGTGGAAACTGAGGCATCACATTTCAAAAGCCTACTCTTCATTGCCTGCTTTTTTTCTCTTTCCAAGTTTTACAATCGATTTTGTGGCTGGCCCAGATATTCCTCTGCGCATTAATCCGGACCTGTATGAGAAAACTGTGGTATGCAACAGCTTCCTGAAAGGCTCCTGGGGATCTGAGGAACGGGATCTGCCCTTTAACCCTTTCCAATATGAACAGTACTTTGAAGTGAGTTGGCTTTGATTCCAGCAGGGAGGTATCCCTATACAAAGGTGGTCAAAAAAAATAATATAGCTATGCAATGGATGTCTTGCCCCTATTTTACCTGGATTCCAGCAAAGAGCTTGGCTGGTAGTAAAGCAAATAGGCAGGCAGTGGAGAGTGGGGAGAAAATCCAACATCGTGCCTTAAAGATGTGTAAGATTCCAACTTCCATAATTTCCAACTAGCACAACCTTAAAGAATTAAAATCTGAATCTCTGGAAGGCTGGTGGGGTAAATACCCCCTCTAGTGGAGAAGAGTGGAATTGCTTCTCCAGAGTGTGATTCAGAATTCCATTTCTAGTTCTCTGCTGGAACTAGGGGTGTAAAAAATATGGGAGCTACAACTCCCCCACTGAAGTCCCACCCCTTATGCATGAGGGGTGCTTTTTGATTTTGATGCAACTGTGGATTATGCCTAGAGCGCCGCTGGAAGAAAAGTCGGGCTGAATCTGACCAGACACTGTTAGGACATCATATTGACGCCTATCTAGTGGTGATAAGAGTGACACAACGATCATATTAGGCCAGTCTTATCGCGTCTGCAGACTGTCGCTTGGCCGTGCTGTTTGGGGTGACACGCTCCCTCTTAAGATCTGAGGAGGCGGAGGAACCCCTACAGGGTAGGGCCGAGGAATTTGTTCAGTTTCTGGCAGATAAAGTTGCTAAGATCCGGTCGGACTTGGACTCTGGCTGGGCAGAGTCCACTGAGATGGTAGGGGCAGGCCTTAGTTCAGTTATCTGGGATGAGTTTGTTCCTGTTGGCCCTGAGGATGTGGACAAGGCCCTGGGAGCAGTGAATGCCACCACCTGTTTACTGGACCCATTCCCTCCTGGCTTGTTTCGCAGGCCGGAGATGACATGTGGCTGGCTCCAGGAGATTATAAACGCTTCTTTGGGTGAGGGGTGTGTTCCGCATGCCTTGAAAGAGGCTTTGGTTAGGCCCCTCCTAAGAAGCCTTCCCTGGACCCGGCTGTGTTAAATAACTTTCATCCTGTCTCCAACCTTCCCTTTTGGGGAAGGTTGTGGCTCCAGCTCCTTCAGGCTTTGAATGAAGCGGATTATCTGGATCCCTTGCAGTCTGGGTTCAGGCCCGGTACAGCACTGAGATGGCTTTGATCACACTAGTGGATGATCTCTGGCGGCCCGGGATGGGGGTCTTCCTCCATTCTGGTGCTTCTTGACCTCTCAGCGGCTTCGATACCATCGATCATGGTATCCTTCTGAGTCGGCTCAGGGGGTTGCGAGTGGGAGGCACTGTTTTACAGTGGTTCTCCTCCTACCTGTCTGACCGACTCATTCGGTGCTGGTGGGGGGGCAGAGATGGAGCCCTAGGGCCCTGCCATGTCGGGTTCCTCGGGGTTCCATCCTCTCCCCCCTCCTGTTTAATATCTACATGAAACCACTGGGTGAGATCATCCGTCAACACGGGGTCGGGTATCACCAGTATGCTGATGATACCCAGTTGTACATCTCTGTCCCCGGTCAATCTAGTGAGGCCGTGGCGGTGATGTCCTGGTGCCCGGAGGATGTGAGGATCTGGATGGGGACTGTTCGGCTCAGGCTCAACCCTGACAAGACTGAGTGGCTATGGGTCTTGCCCCTCGGGTTCAGTTGAGTATCCAACTTTGGCAGTGGGGGGAGAGAAATTGCTCCCCTCAGAACAAGGTCGCAACTTGGGAGTCCTTCTGGATCCACAGCTACAATTTGACCACCATCTTACGGCTGTGACCAGAAGGGCCTTTGCAAAGGTTCGCCTGTTGTGCCAGTTGCGACCATTCCTGGACCGGGGGCTCTACACATGGTTGCTCATGCCCTTATCACCTCTCGATTGGATTACTGCAATGCGCTCTACATGGGGCTGCCCTTGAAGAGCACTCAGAGACTTGCTGTGCAGAATGCGCGCCGCTGAGTGATCATGGGTGCACCTAGGCGTGCCCATATAACATCTATCCTCTGCAAGCTGCATTGGTTACCAGTGGTCTTTCGGGTGCAATTCAAGGTGCTAGTGACAACTTTTAAAGCTCTTCATGGCTTAGGAGCGGGATACCTACGAGATCACCTACTGCTACCTTATGCCTCCCAGCGCCCAGTTAGATCTCACAGGGAGGGCTTGCTCCGGATACCGTCGGCCAGGCAATGTCGGCTGGCGGGTCCACGGGCCTTCTCTGTAGCGGCACCATCCCTTTGGAATATGCTCCCCGCGGAGATTAGAACCATCCCAAATCTACTTGGTGGAACCAGCTGCCCCTGGGGCTCCGTTTGGCCCCTGACCTCCGCACCTTCCGCCACGATTTGAAGACCTGGTTATTTGACCAAACCGGGCTGTGACTGCCTCTCGGGGGATGGGATGGTTTTAATTCATTTTAAATTTGGTATTATTGGGCTTGTGTCTGTTTAATTCTTTTTAGCTATTAATGTATGTTTTAGTTAATGTATGTTTTAGTTGTGAGCTGCCCCGAGTCTTCGAAGATGGGGCGGCATACAAGTCCAAATAAATAAATAAATAAATAAATGATAAATACTTGCCTTCCGCAAAGCCATTAAGACCTGGCTTTGTCGGGGGGCATGGCATTGAGACCTTTTCCTTCCCCCGTGTACGTTTGGACTGATATGAATGAGTTTTTGTTTTTTACATTGTATAGAAATTGTTTTTATCTTTTTGTATGCCTCGAAGTTCCCGTTGGGGAAGTGAGGCAGGATATAAATTTAATTAATAATAATAATAATAATAATAATAATAATAATAATAATAATCTTCCTCCCTGGAGGATTGGAGATGATCCAGATGTGTGGGTTCAGCTGTGCTAACATCCTTCCTTTCTTTCCAGCTCTTAATCCACTGTGACCAGTATCGATTCATTGTTTATGCCAATGATGAGTACTTCTTCAGCTATGCCTATCGTTACATCCATTTCCCACAGATCAAAATATTGGAGATTATAGGAGATGTGAGCCTTTCCTACGTTCAATATTAAGGGGAGGGGGTCAAAAGACAAGCACTGGTAGATAGCTTTTTTCTCCCTCTCTGCCAGCACTCAAGAGTTCTGCTGAACTGGAGTGACCTACAAAACTCCAGTAAATCAATCAATGAATCAATCAATCAGACATTTGAGCAAATAAAGATTAAGCAATGTTTTCAATAAAACTTCTTGATCAAACAATGCAAGCCTTATTATTATTTTGCCCTCTGAAATTTAAAGACAAGAGTAAACTTGGAAATTTTAAAAAGTAACCCCAGTTCCCAACGCAGATTCTAAGTAGTTGGTTATGCAGTCTCTGCTAGTTCTGATTTAATTCTTGTCTTCTCCTAGGACAGTGTATGTATAGGGATTATCTTTAAGGAATTGTGGGTTATATCTATTCTATAAGTGTTTTTTAAACTTGGCAATTTTAAGATGCATATGGTTCCATTCCCAGAATTCCCTAGTCCCAATTGGGAATGCTGAAAAACGAAGAATACACATCTTAAAGTAGCCAAGTTGAAAAACACTCATCTATACATACATCTATCAATTAATATCTGTAGAATCTTTAGATTTGGGTGTGTCAAGTTAAAGAAGGCTGTAACCACCTCCACAAGGCAGGATGGCTGAGTGGCTTAATGATGCCGGACATGGTCTTTGCTCCAGTGATTCAAGTCCTAGCAAGTCATAGTAGGCTGAGCTCCTGTCACTTGCCTCAGCCTGTGCCCACCTAGCAGTTCAAAAGAATGTTCTATACAAGTAGATAAATAGGTACCACTTCAATGGGAAGACAAGCTGACGTTTCATGTGGTTAGAAGCCTGTTGGTGGTGAACCTTCCTGGTTACAATGCCTGTTTGTAAGATAGCTTTGGTGGAGGGAGAGAGCCTTGGAATGACACTGCAGGTAAGCTATTTGTTTTTCTTTGTGATGCAGAGCTAGCTTGCCTTCCTGTGGCACATCTTGGGAAGCACACGAGAGTGAACCAAACAGGGTAACAAACAGGCAGTCAAACTACTGCTCTGGATTAGCTTTGTAGTCTCCTGGCTAACGTAGCACTGCCGTACACTAAATAAAATAAAAACCACCTCCATCACTTACTTTCTGATAGCAAATATTTAAAAAAAAACTTCCAATTGATAAATAGTCTCTCAAGAGGAAAGATAGGAGCTCACTTAAAAAATATCCACTGAATTCATAACCAAATTACTGATTTTATTTATGTACAACTCAAAAGCACATTTAGATTCAAAAATACTCAACATAAAAAATCCTGTTTATAGCAGCAATAGAATAACTAGTGTTTGTTCAGATCCAGCAACTACAAAGAGCAACTGCTGTAATGCAACATTTGTCTACTTTTCTGGAAACCTCAGAATTGTGCTCCCTTAGTCAGAAAAACCCATTTGCCCACTGGGACTGACCAGAGAGGTTTATGGTTAGAGGGGAAGTCCACTCAAATCTCCAACAACCATGTATGAGGAATACTTATTTGCATTTTATTGTTTCACAAATGCACTCAAATCTTGCAGAAATTTGGTCTGCTACAGAATCAGGGTAGGAAGGATATTCTTCTGCTGAAGATAGCCCTCATATTTTAAAGATATATTTTCACAAGGGTGTTTGTGGAACCTGTAGCCTGTTAAGTTTTGAACTTCTTGCTCATGAATAAAATATTATCTTCTACCTGCTTTCTAAACACTCATCAATAAACATATGCTATGAGTCATCCAGGATCACAACCAGGTGATGAAAACAGGTATCTCCTGAAATGGCTTGGATCTAATCCTTCTACAGATTCCTTTCCACTAGCATGATAAATCCTCCCTTCAAACTAGTGCCATCTACCAGGTGGGGGTCATAGAAGTCAAGATGATGCTTTCAACTAGAAGATCAAAGCCCCACCCTTTCCACATGAAGCATCCCCAAAAAGGGTGAGGCTTTCAATGGCTCCAGCTTCAATCCATAACCTGTTGGGGCGGGGAGGTCTACACTCTCCTCAACATCGCCAAAACTGTCCTGCAGAAACAAAAATATGAAGATCCCTAAATTCCAAGGACAATCAAATCCCATTGGCACTGGAAGCAGAAAAACCCGTTTTCTGAGTCAAAATCTTTTCGTAGCCTGGCAGGGGGAAAAAACCACAACCAAACTACCCTGTTAATAATCTACCGCTCTTTCCACACCAGACTAAAAGAGTGCCCTGCAGCAGCTTCTTCTTTATGTCTCTTTGCAGGATTGGCCCATCTGGCTCTGCCCCACCTTGCACTTCCCTTCCTCCGACCTTGATTGCCTCTGTTCTGAAGTTTCCTTGATTGCCCAACCTTTGGTTTTTCTCCACCAGGATCCGGCAGAGCCGGTGAAGCTGCCTTGTGGGCATCAGGTCACAGCTGCAGGGTTGGTGTCACCCTCCTGGGGAGGCCTGACTCAGCGTGCGCTGATGGGTGTGGGCAGGGCTGCTGAAGGGAAGATGCTCAGGGTAGTCCCGGACATCTATAAAGAGGCTGGGCTGCGCTGCCAGCCTGCCTCCAGCCCAGCACTGTAGAGATGGCTGTAGAATTCGAGACTTTCGTAAGTAGCACAACCGTTATGATTAATGGAGCAGTTCCAGCTTGTATGTTGCCTTGTAGGGGAGGCAGGGAGAGGGGAAGGGGATGTCACCATTAATGGCTGTGTTCAGAGATATCTGCAGGGGATGGTCCAAAAAGTCAAGATGACAGCTACAATGGTACAATTGAAGCAATAGTGCAATGCATATTTTAAAAAAAACAGGTATGGCTTTTCCTTTCAGGTTTGCAGTCGCCACCTTGACTTCATGGACCACCCTCTGCTTGGAAAATGCAGAGGCCCTGTGTGGGGTTGACACAATTTGACTGCATAAAGGGTTACAGAAGTGTCACCAACTCAATAAACCAGGACAGCACCAATCTCACCTTACCATAAACCTGAAGCCAGTCTGAGAATCAGACCCAGGCAGCTTCTCATATGATCTCCTCTCCTCCATGGAGCTTGGATTTCAAGCCCAGCATCCCCATCTTGTATTTGCTAGAAAGGATGGAGTGCGTAATTTTTTTTCCATAAATGTTCACATTTCCAAACATTTCTTAGCCCAACCTGGACAGACAGACACTGCCAACTGTGTTCCCATGTGCACCTTGACCCCCATCTGCAGCAAAGAAGAACCATTTGCCACATTGTGCAATGCTGGTGGGTGGGTGGGTGAGGGTACCTGACCAGAAGGGACAGCATGCTTTAAAAACAGAGATGCAGAACCAGACCAAACCCAGGATTTGGGGAGCTTGAAGCAGAGTTGCAGATGGCACCATTTCTCTCATCCTCTGACCATTTAGGGCTGCCAAAAGTCCTCCAGGTCCGAAATCCTATCCATTCAGGGACAGGCTGCCATGTGGCAGCTTTGCAGGACCCAGTGTCCTGACTTTGCTTTGGAGGACAGAGGTTTGGACTGAATTCTGCATTCTTCTGCCCATGGGGGGGGGCATCACGGTTTGCCCCCTCTCTTTCCATCTGGCCAGGCCTACCCGGCCTGCCCTCTTTTCCACCAAGAGCACACGGGTGCAAGGCAGCTGCCAACCGGTTCAGAGACCGGTTTGGCCTCTTGGGTGTGAGTGGAAGTCCCGCCAGCCCCGGCTGCATTCCAGGACTACGTTTCCCAGCATTCCTTCAGCAGCAGGCCGGGCGGTTGGAAGCTCCCAAGGAAAGTCGCCCTATATGAGGGAGATGGGCGGGTTTTTTTTAAAGGACACGTAAATAAATACATTCTGAAGCAGTTTCTCACCCTTGCTGCCTGGGCGTTGAAGTCCACGCATCCCTTATATTGAGGAAACTCTGCTCTAAAGCTTTGGCCGGTTGTAAAGCTGGCCGGTTGGTGGGCCAAATAACCATAGAAAAAGAGCTGGGAGTCTATTTCGGACTCCATTTCTGTGGGGCGACCAACAACTTTTCCTCCACAGACTTGAAGAATTAAAAAAAAACGCGCGATGAATCCCTTCACAACGGGTATTTATACCGCTTGTCGGTGACGTCAGCAATCAGCGGTCGGTGATTGGTCAAATATCCGTTTAGCTCAGTTTTGGCGGGCTGTCTCTATCTCTGGGCAGATTTTCCTCGCTCTCCTGTCTGGTAAGCCCAACAGTCTCTCGTGGTGCCTCAGTCATAGATGTGATTGTGCCCACCACAACCACACCTAGGTTCACACCCATCTATCCCTACCTGTCATGTACCAACACCTGGCGTGCTGTTTAACAAGCTCATGTTCTCTTTTCTAAACGGAAGGGGGCTAAAAGAATGATTTGGGGGATTCGATTCATCAGAGGTTTTAGGGTAACAGTAACTGGATTGAAAAGATAGCAGCCTCTCTTTAGGATCTCAGCTGTTGCTCAGCAAACACCATGAAATATCTTAACAGATAACAGATAATCAGAGTTGAAAGAGATCTTGTAGGTCATCTAGTCCAACCCGCCGCTCAAGAGCGAGACCCTACACCATTTCTGACAAATGGCAGTTCAATCTCTTCTTGAAAGTCTCAAGTGATGAAGCTCCCACAACTTCCGAGGGCAACTTCTGTTCCATTGGTTGATTGTTCTCAGTCAGAAAATCCCTCCTTATTTCCAGGTTAACTCTCTCCTTCAGTTTCCATCCATTATTTCTTGTCTGGCCTACAGGCGCTTTAGAAAATAGCTTGACCCCTTCCCCTCTGGGCAGCCCCTCTTGAAATTTGGAAGAGAGGAATCAACAGGCATCTCTTTTGAAAGAGATCGGACTCACTTTTTTTTAACACCACCTCTGGCTTTGGATTATGCTGTTTTAACATAAATGTTCTGCAAGAGTGGAAATGCAAGAAAACAGGCTTAAGAAATTTTCTTGGTAGATAAAGAGATTGCAATGCAAGACCAGAAATCCCCAGAACTTGTCTGACAGGTTGGAAGCCACCAAGAAGTCAGTCATCACATAATCGACTGGAAAACTCCAGGATGGCATGAACAAAGGGCAGGGACTTGAATATAAATTTAAATTCAATCCAGAACTTGATGTATGTATTTCTTTGTTCCAGCTCAGATGCCGCTTCGCTTGTGACCTGTTTGCATTTCCAGGTGCAGTCAAAAGGGTAGAACAACCAATGTAACAAAACCCAATAATGCAATTCTCCCATCAAACCTACTGTATCATTTCATAAATCAGTAGAGTATAATCCATTAGAGGTAGATGTTTGCCACTATTGCAGAGGTAGATCTTGCTTAGTGACTGCTTTACTTTGTGACAGTTCAAAAGTGACAGTGCAACTGAAGATGTAACTTTACAATGAGTCCTTGCACTTATGGCCATTACAACCTCTTATGGTCATGTATTTGCCATTTGTACACATCACAGCTGGCTTCCAACAAGCAGAGTCAATGGAAAAGCTGGCTGTACAATTGCAAATCATGGTCATGTATTACTTAGTGACCATGTCACTTAGCAACAGGGTTGCCACTCCCACTGGTGGTTAAGTGAGGACTAGCTGTATATGATTGCAAGAGGGCACCCATCGTAATGGTTTTTCTAAATCCCGTTAGGGTTGGCAGGATTCTCTAACAAAGTGGGCTAAATGGAGATTTGGAGTCACTGTAATAAACTGTAATAGAGTTTCTTTGAAAATTGCAGATTATATAGACAGAGCCATTTTAGTTAACCTGAGAATAAGAGTTTTTAGCAGATTATCTTATGGAGACTGAGAAACAAGACACTCTCTTGTTTCTCAGGCTCCATGAAGCTTCTGTAGATTCTCTCCAGCCATTTGAAGCCATATTTTCAAGCCCCAGACCGATCATTTTGGCCTACAGAGGTGTTTGAACTGCTAGGCAAACACACCTTTTTGTCCTCAAGAGGACTCGAAACATTGTGCACTATTAGTCACTTTGATGTTTCTCTCCTGCAGCGCATGCCTTACAATCGGGCTGTCCCCTGGGGCTTGGATATGGACTCCTGGGTGATGCTGGAAGGCGTCATTCTGAAGCAGAGCAAAGGGTAACTCAGCACCAATCCCTTTCATTGGACCAACAACTACTTGGGTTGAGTTCATACCTCACATTTAATAGGCTACTGAATTCCCATGTTTGGGGGAGTGAATGGTTAATTTGCCACAGGGTTAAGTTGACTCTAAGCACCCTTCAAGCTAATCAAAGTGAAAACAAGCTATGTAAATGGAATTGCTTGGTCTTTTGACTGAGCCAGTTATGGGCAGCCAACTCTTAGGCGTTAGGGAAGCAGGGAATTTTTGTGCCCCTTTGAAAAGTTCCATGCTCCTCCATCCACCCTGCAACTTACAAGGCCATTTATAAAAATATGTTGCCTTCCAGATGTTAGAACAGGGTTTCTCAGATGTGCTACTGTAAGATAGGTGGGCCAACTTCCAGAATTCCCCAGCCAGGAACTCAGCTGACTAGCTTGGCGTATTTGTATTGGGTTGACCTAAACAGAATGTTGCAGATTATGCATCTTTCCTATCCCAGTGAGTGGTGGTTGATGAGAACATCAACGCAAGATGTCATGGAAGCCAGTTGGTTCTCCTAGAAAAAGGTCAAGGAAGGGCAAAGGGAAACAAGGCAAAAAAAAAATCAAGCAGACTCCAATGTTCTTCTCCAGATTTCATGTGGAATTTGCTTACGGGCAGTTCAATGGGGCCAATATCCCTCTGAAATTCAAGCTCTACTTCGAGAGGACCCCAGAGTCTTCCAACAGCCCTGTGCTGACTCTCAACAGCTTTGTAAATCAACAGTGGGGGAAAGAGATCCAGGCGAAAACTCACTTCCAGCAAGGCCAAAAGTTCAAGCTTTCTTTCATCGTCACCAGCAAAAGTTACAAGGTGATGGGATGAATTGGTTGTCCTTGATGGCAGGGTGGGGCTGCCACTTGTCTAAATACAGGGTTGCACAAGAAGTATAGACTGCTTGGTGTCTAGCTATATTGGAAGTCAAAATTATTTGGGATTTTAACATAAACATTTAGGTGGGGATAATGAAGTCAAGAAAATTTGGGATTCAGTAGAGCTTTCTCCAATATGGTGTCATCCAGATGTTTTGGCTAATCTGGCTGGCAAATATGAGCCCACCTGGAAGACGGGCTCATATGGCAAATATGAGCCCATCTGGAGGTGTCATAAAATTCTCATTTAACTTCCAGCTCACCTTGGCTAGCAAAGACAGTTGTGTCCCCACAATTGGGCCAGATGTTGCAAACTTCCCTCACTTCCCTGAAGAGCACCCGTTCTACTCTTCACCCAATCTAATGAGTAAAGACCAGGACTACTTCCTTTTTTAAAAAAATGTAATTTATAGAGCTCTGTTCTCTAGCATATGTCCTCTCAAAGGGATTGTGAGGACAGATACAAACGGCTTTCTTGATGGCCAACAGCTATAAGCTGTGTGAAAACTCTGGGTGGAAATACCTCCTAAAAACTCTTTTAATTCCAGGCATGGTTGAATTTGTGAACCAGAATTACAGTGCTATCTTACAAGTCTGTTCCTTAGCAAGAGTTTCCAGTTGGTCTTACACAGGCCCACATGCTGGTTTCCCATCCAAATATTAACCAGGCCTGACCTCGCTAAAGCCCCGAAGGGATTATAAAACCTCTTCACCAAGCTTGGGGGAATCGCACTCCTGATACAATTGGAGATTTATCAGTTTTGCCTTTTTTTTTTTGCCAGATAATGGAGAACAACATTTTGCTTTCTGAATTTGACCATCGCCTTTCACCCAAGGCCATCCGTTTCCTGGGAATGGATGGGGACATCAAGCTGGAGAAAGTCGTCTTCAGCTGGGAGAGGAACAGTGAAACCAGCAATCCTAGGTTTGATGAAGGCTAGCAAGAGAATCGTGCAAATCAAATTATCCATTCAGGCTACTTTATAAGTTGATTTTGCAGCCAACATCAAAGGCTATTCTGCTGACATTCTGAGGTGGCGTCATAAATCTCTTAGACAGCCTATCTTGGGTGGGTCTTGTGAATTAAAGGAAACAGAGTTATTGTCACTGTTTTTATTTGGAACTGCAAAAATAAATGTTATTTGGATTTTCTGGATCTACCGCAGCCTTCAGGAGTGTCCAAAGGGTGTGGTCAGAAAAATCAAGGCGACACACACATAAAACACAACACAGCTTAAATTTTCCATCACTTAACTTATTCTTCCTCATCCACACCCAGAACCACCAAATTAAAATGTTGGTCTCCTATCAATTCATAAAAACAATACTGCTCTTACATGTATGAACACAACCACTTCTCTGGCTTTCTGGTGAGGGAATTTTGTAAGACAACCAGACCCTACGTTGCTTTAGGATTAGAGTCCAAGTTGATTAAAATTCTCAACATTGCACCATTTTCCTTGAACATAGGAAGAAATTCTAGGCCAAAGCTGAACCAGGGAAGCAGAACTTTATCAAGAAACATTTATAAATGGATTTTCCCCTAGAAGCTTTTACTATATCCATCGTATTTCAGAAAAATACTGCTTAGAAAAGGAAGTCAATAAACAAAATATTGCTGGTTATTTTTGATTCAGCCGCCTGAGTCCATACTGGATTGGTCCCCGAAACTCTTTCCAGTCAAACTGGTTTATGGGCCATGCATGCTATGACAAAAACATGTGATTAGTGGAAGACAAATTGTCATCCACATATACTGGATTAGGGAGATTTTTTCAGAAACATTTCACAACCCTGTCCCTTAATCAACACAAAATTCTTGTGGCTGATCTTTTTAATGGCGTCTCAAGTCTTTTCCAGCTGCAGGTATAGCAGCCTTCTCTCCCCAATTATTTATTGAATGAATGCCACTTTTATTTTAAAAACAAACAAACCCTCAGCACAATGTATAATTGCACGAAGTTCTCCAGAGGGAAACAAATATTCAGGTAGGACTACAAAAATAAACCTACTTATTATACATGGCCATTTGTCCTACCATTCACCTGGTTTGAAGTGTTTTGGATGGCTGAAACCCTGCTCTCCCCCCCAAAAAAGCTACTTTCAATCCATTTTCAAAATGATGACCGCACCCCATGATCTGCACATGATCAGGCCTTGGCAACTGGCTTGAATTTACAGCCATTTGCAGGGTCCTGTAGTAATGTGACCAATGGGGGGGGCTCGCTTTCAGTGTTTACTCCCAGTTCCTACACCCCCCCCCCCCAAAAAAACCCATTGGATAAAATGGATTCAGTTAACAACCAGCATTTGCTCAACCACTGCAAAAAAAACAGGGCCTGTCCACATTAATGCCTTGACTTATGACCAGTGGTGGGATTCAAAAATTTTTACTACAGTTCTGTGGGCGTGGCGTGGCAGGTGTGGCTTAGTAGGCATGGCAATGTAAAGTTACTGCAAAATCCCCATTCCCTCCCCATCCCACTAACCTCCATTCTCTTGTGCAGGGCAACCAAAGAAGACCCAGCCGATCAGCTGGGACTCAATGGGAGGCAGAGAAGAGATGGGGTTGGCGAGGCCAGTCAGGGGTGGGATTTGCCGGTTCTCCAAACTACTCAAAATTTCTGCTCCTGGTTCTCCAGAACCGGCCAGAACCGGCTGAATACCACCTCTGCTTATGACCATAACTTCAGGCTCAATTACGGTCGTAAATTGAGGATTACTTGGACTAGAATCTACTGATAATGGGAGGTGGTCAACTCCCCTTTGCAAAGGATGCTTTCTACCATGGGCCACTTCCCTGTTCAGTTGATTTCCTAAGCTTCGGATCAAAGCAGCTTACCAATAAACCAGGTTGGGGAACAACTTTAGAAAACGAACGCCGGGGGTCAGCATTCTTTAACCACGATTTGGCAGGCGGATAAATCTGGGCTAAGCTGGACTCTACTTAATTAAAGCTTTCTAAGGTGAGAAGAAAGCAACTACATACAGGTGAGCCGTAACAGCCTGGACCCATCTTGGAGAACGAGGTAGGGGGAAAAACAACACTTGGAGTCACCCTTAAAAATATTATATTTTATTGTCTGATTTTCCCAAGAGCAAGGAGCGCTGCTTCCTCAGAAAAATGTGTAAGTTTTAGAACAGATCTGATGGCCAATAGAGGCAGGCAGAACCTGGTTACTCCTTATTGTATCAGGGTTTTACCCTTGGTAAGACAGATTTTTGTAGCAACGGCAATAAAATAAGTCATCAAAGTTTTTCCTGATGGCAAAAAAAAGAGAGAGATAGAGAAAACAAAACGAAAGGATGCCCTCCTAACTCCCCCACCCCCAAAATAGTGTGGAAATGTTAGTTTCTGGTGCTAGAGGCAGCCTTAACTCTTAAACTACATGATGAAAACGGGAGGGTGAGGGTGGGGGGAAGGGACAGAAACAGCATCCCCCCATCAATTAACAATATACAATGCTAGAGGAATATATATATTTATATTTAATAATAATAATAACCATCTGGATTGTTGTTAAATTGCAACCAACTTGCTGTGTCTCTCTTTTTGTTTTGTTTTGTCTAAAAAAAAAACCCCCACCAATAATTGAGATTTGCATGGTTCTTTTGCATTTGAATTTGGTCCTCAGAAAAACCTGCACCATGATGAAGAAGAAATTACAAACAGGCCTAAGAGGGTGAAGCAACGGATCGAGAGAGTTATTCAGAGCAAAGAGAAAAGGAGAAGGAAGACTCAGTTTGACGCTGCCCTCCAAAAACAAAACACAAAAGGAACAGCTGAGTAGGTTCAGAGGACTTCCCCGACGAAAAAGGTTCTCGCCGGCTTCTTCCTGCCCCGTTTTGCGAACCTGACATTTACGCGGGCCTCCTTCGTTGGTCCCACTGGGCTGGACAAAGCCAAAGCTTCCCTCTTTTAATACACCCCTTAAGAATTCCCCCTTCCAAAATACTCCGTGGGACAATATTTCTTTTTCCTTTATCTTAGTCACTGCCCCACAATGCGGAGTGGGAGGAAGAGAGAGAAAATGTGCAAAAAAATAGGGAAACCCGAGGCCACCTTTTTGCAAGCAAATCCTGGCTTGTTTTGCCTCTTGGATCCAAGAAGAGTCAAAATGGCAGCAGAGAGAGAGAGTGTGTGTGTGTGTGTGTGTGTGTGTGTTGGACAGTGTGGAGTGTTTGCATTCTCAGCCAGAAGTGCCCTCCACCCAAATGACTTTTGAGATCAGAATCCCAAGGTAGCCCACTTCATCTAAGGCAGAACATTCGAAGCACCCGACACCTAGGAAATGTGTTTCCAACAAGGTGGGCTGGCGGGCAAGGAGTCATCGTGGGCCTGAGAGACCCCTGCCCAGGTCCAACAATTGTGCCTCCCTACTGTGCTGAACATGGTGAAAAAGGGGGAACAGGGGGCAGCTCCCTTTGGCGTTGCTAAATTTTAAAAAAAAAGCGAGTAAGTGGTTTTAGGATGGCAAAGGAAGGTCTTTGCACTGAAGGATGAGAAAGGAAGTGCCCACCCTAAGAGAGGAAAGGGGCAAGGATCCTGTTCTGCATTAAAACATATACACATCCAGAGAAAAGTGGGGTGCCCGCTGGATCACCCTATTATCCAGGCACCAGCACTGTTCAAGCTGAGTTCCTGCCTACCAGCTACATAAATTAAAATCAAAGAATGAGAAACAAAGCAAGGGATGGGATAACAGAGACGTTAAAGAAGCTTTCCCCTACTTTTTGAACATGATATTATATATGCCTCCCCATACCAAGGGACATAAGTTGAACAAGCCCCTCCCAAACTGTTATCTGGATGCTCGCTTGCTGGACTTGGCACTCCGGCACCCATGATTCTTCCTGCCCGTCACAGCAACGCCATTATCAAGGGGTGGGGCTGCTGAGTCCCTCTGAAGGGGCTGGGGGCGAGGGGGTGTCCTGCCAAAGAGGGGAGGGATTAAAAAAAACAAAGAACCATGGCTGTTGCATAGGTAACCGTGCTCGTAGAAGTCACAATTAAAAAAAAATAGAAAAAGAAAAAAAGAGAGAGCAGACAGCTTCTTGTCTTCAGAGAAAAGAAATAGCGTGGGGGAGGGGAAGAGTAGTCCCATGGGTGGCCGTGGGTGTGTGCGAGTGAGAGGGAGAGGCAGAGAGAGAGAAAGAGAGAGAGAAAACGAAGATAAGGTGTGGAAGGAAACGGAACGGGCCTCCCGCCTCCCTCCTCCCTTCCTAAGAAGTGCCAGCGCTTTGCCGCCACCGCCACCACACCCTCACAGGTCACTCTCGCCGTACAGCGCCGTGGAGAAGGACTTGTAGTCGAGGGCCCCGGGAATGGTGTCGGGACCCTGGTAAGGTGCCATCCGGGCAATACAGTATTCTGCCTGGTCTGGAGGGAGCTCTCGCCGCAGTTCCTCCGCCGTGATGTAGTTCTGAGCGGGGGGAGAGAAGGGATGCTGTGATAGCCATAGCAATAGCCCGCGGACTTATACATTTATATAATTTATATACTTATATCGCCCTGTGCGAGCACACAGACTGGGACTTCTCGGGTGCCGTCCAAAGCGGTGTCGCTGGCGGTGCCCGGGAAGCCTACTCTGTAGCGGCTCCCGCCTTGTGGAACCAACTGCCCTTGGGGGCTCCGTTTGGCTCCGGATCTCCGCTCTTTCCACCACGATCTGAAAACTTGGCTGTTTGAACAGGCCAGGCTGGACTGACCTCTTGGGGGGTTAAATTGATTTTATTTGGGCTTGTTGGGTTTAATTTGTTTTTAAAGTATTTATTGTTTATATTTTTAGTTGTAGGCAGCGAGTCCTTTTGGAGAGCGGCATAAATCAATTATTAAATTAAATTAATTAAATATACCGCTTCACGGTGCTTTACAGCCCTCTAAGCGGTTTTCAAAGTCAGCACATTGCCTTCCAACAATCTGGCTCTTCATTTGATCGACCTTGGAAGGATGGAAGACCCAGTCAAACTTTGAGCGGGTCAGGATTGGCAGTGGCAGAGTTAGCCTGCAATATTGCATCTTAACCATTGCGCCACCATGCCTACCCAACCTGGTTAGCCAGTTCTGGAGAAGTTCAGGACTGCAGCAGGAGGGACCCCTCCCCAGGATCATTTGGGCTGTCCCTAGCCAGCTTCTCCCCATATCTGGGAGCCCTACATGGCTGCCTAAACAGCCCTGGCCAACTTCTGCAGGCAACGATGTCCTTCAAGCTCACCTTGTCTCCAGCCAGAACTTTGAAGGAAGCAATGACCTGATCAGCCGTGTCTGTGTCGGTTGTTTCCCGGGACATGAAATCGATGAAGGCTTGGAAAGTCACCACACCGCTGTTGTTGGGGTCCACAACGCTCATGATCCGGTTGAACTCTGCATCGCCCTGACAAGGGAGGGTCGGGAGAAGGACAAGGCTCAGTTCTTCCTGAAGGATGATGGGAGCCCAGGTCCACTTTCAAAAGGCTCTGCGCACACAATTGTGCGCCAAAGGAGGAACTCTAGAAAGTTCGCCCTCGTCGATAGGTTTCTCATCTTTGGCAAGGTTAAAAACATGTGGACTTCAACTCCCAGAATTCCCCAGCATGGCCCCTTGCTGGCTGGGGAATTCTGGGAGTCGAAGTCCACACCTCTTAAAGTCGCCAAGTCTGAACAATGCAGCTCAGTTCTGGGCATTAACTCAAGTGTTTTCTCATTCTCGCGTCCTCTCCCACCCAACCCGCCACCCCAGTATGCATGATTTCCTCTCCCCTCCCCAAGGTGACATTCAAGGCCTGGCCTGAAGGCCCTCGCCCAAAAAAAGGCAGAGAGAGAGACGAGCTGGAGCAGCAGCAGCGGCGTCAGAGCAGCGAGCAGCGAAGGCGCGCAGCGAAGCGTACCAGGCTGTATCCCGTGGAGATAAGGAGGGCTCTGTAGTCATCTGTATCCATGCTCCCCGTGCGCTTCTATTCCAAGCAGCCAACAGAAAAGGGAGGAAGGGAGGAAGGAAGGACAGGCAACGGAAAACAAGGAAAAAGAAAAGGTGAATCGCGGCGGAGATGGATAAATATGTAGTCAACGATGAAAAAAAAAGCCCATGGACCGGGAAGAGGAGAAAAAGAGAAGAAAAAAGAATCAATCAAGGAAGCTTATTGGGATAGAGTCTTTAAAGGGTAAGTGGAGAGTGGGGTGTGGCAGGAGCAGTCAAAGGGGACCAGATACCAGACATCAGCACGATGGTCAGAAGGAAGGGAGAAGACACGCAGATGAAGGAAGAAAGGTGGTTAATTACAATCTCTCACTGGCGGGGAGCGGTCCACGAACAGGTACCTGTCGGTCATTCTCCACATCGTATCCCAAGCTGATGAGACAGGCCTTGAACTCTTCGGGTCCCAGGGAAGCCCGTGGTCCCGCCAGGCAGCGAGGAAGGAGAGCAGAGCCACGGCACCCCCGTCGAGAAGGCAGCGGGTGGCAGGAGGCCCCATGAAGGCAAGGAAAGAAGCGAACAAAAGAACAGCATGCCGTTAGTTCAAGGCTGGCTGTTGGGATGTGTGTGTGAGATCCAAACCAGCTTAGGACTCTTAACCCAGATAGGAAATGTGGGGGGGGGGGGGGAGCTGTAGGACAGAGGCCTCCAACCTTGACAAGTTTAAGACTTGTGAACTTCAACTCCCAGAGTTCCTCAGCCAACCATGGCAAGTTTAAGACTTGTACGAGGAAAGGAGGTGAAACAGGGAGAAGAAAAGGCAGAGCAGCCCCCTCCTTCCCTTGCACCACCCACTCAAGTTTCCCATTTCTTCACTGCAGCTCAGCACCCAGGATCCACTTTGAGAGCCGTGTGTGTGGGGTGTAATTTAACAACCAGCTGAATCTCACCACTGGTTAAAGGCCATGAAGTTAAATTCATGGCACGTTTGTTTACCGCAGTGTTTGTCTAGTTCAGGAAGTTAAAGGCGGGTGGACTTCAACTCCCAGCATTCCCCAGCCAGCATGTGCTGGCTGGGGAATCCTGGGAGTTGAAGTCCACTCGCCTTCAAGTACCTGAGTTTGAGAAACACATAAAGCCCCTTCAGAGGGAAAGCTTCGCTGAGGGCTTTTTCCCCTCGTGGCTTTGCTGGCTGAGGAACTCTGGGAGTTGAAGTCCAAAGTCTTAAACTTGCCAAGGCTGGAGACCCCTGGCTCTACAATGTCTCCCCACAGCTGGAAGAAGGAAACTTTGCCAGCAGGGGCTCCCACGCCCTGGAACTACATGGCCATAGCCTGTGACAGGGCAACACAATCTGCACCCCCCAATGCTTGGGCTGGGGAGCTGTATCAAGCTCACCCTGAGCTCTTTTTAGGTGACAGGCAAAGGCAAGAGCATTATGGGATGGCCCTAGCATTGCTTGACCCAAAAGGATCCTTGTTATGGAATCCAGGAGAAGGATGGTTAGTAGCAGGTTTCATATATCTGGGTGGGAGAGCCTGTCTCGTTTCATACCAGCAAGGTGGACGGAGGCTGCTGGGGGAGGGTCTTAAGATTTGGGCTAACCCCCCACCATATTATAATCCTGATCCAGAAGAATTGGATGATCCTGACTGTGTCAGGTTGGGCTTCCCCTTTTTTAAAGACAGAATCTATGCGGCCAGAAGTAAGATAATAACTAGAAGTACCTAGGAATAAAAACAAACCACCACCTCTTGGATATATCCTTGAGAGGTAGGCTAAACCATACAATCATAGGGCTACAAGGGACCTCGAAGGTCTTCTAGCCCAACCCCCTGCTCCAGCCAGGAGCCTTACACCATCCCAGCCACATGGCTGTCCAATCTATTTTTGAAAACCTCCAGTTACGATGCCCAACTAAAACACCACCAAGTCGGTGGCACCCTTTTGTGAATCAGACTATATATAAGAAATGCTGCCCAATTGCCCACCTTCCCTTTGGAGGCGAGAAACTTCCAAAGAGACGGGAAGGCCGTGTGGGTAACGTGCACATGTGTAAATGGGTTCCCACACCCCGCCGCGGCTCTCTCACTTCTCCTACTCGGGTACCTTGTCAAAATGATTGAAGGAGGCCCGGAATTCTTGCATCTGTTCCTGGCTGATCCCTTTGGCGTCCCGGGTCAGGATCTGATTCTCCACCTCATTGATGGTCCGAGCAATGGTGGTGAGGAGCTGTTCCCATCCAACCCGGATGTGCTGGACGTAAAAATGAAAGGAAGGGGGGGGGGGAAACGAACAAAGGAACAGAATGAATTAATCGGTTTGTCCTCACTTGTCCTTCCCCCAACAGGGGCTCAACTGGCCCAGGCAGCATCCTGAAGTTCCTTATGCCTGACTTTCTTTTTAAGTCGCTCTACACTTTTCTCCTGGATGTTTGTCTGAATGAAAAGTTATTTTGAGCAAAGCATCTGCTTGTTTAACAGACACACACATGCTGAAGCGGCGAGAAGGGAAAACAACACCCGAGCACGTTTCAAACAAGGATGTCAAAGTTGAATCTACCCAGCTGGTGAGAACACAAGGAGAAGGAGGCCTGCTGACAGCACGTTCAGATGCGCGTACACACACAACATCCCCCTGGTGCGTATTCAGCTGTGTGTTAAAATTACAGCCTGGCTCCATCCCTAGTCTGGACGATGTACAGGATAAAAGCCGTTGTGAGGACCTGGACTCTCACTGGAAGTTCCTCCTCTTACCGACCTTCACCAAGACGACCCACCCACCTTCCCCATAGATGATACCCCACACACACTTGGCTGTGTCCTCACCTCCATGGTGTAGTTGGTGTGCTTGTTGTCAAAGATCAGGGCCTCCTGGATGAGCTGGTGCTGCTGTTCCAAGACGTCGATGTTGGGTTTGTATTCGACAATGTTCAGCTCGTATTGCTTGAGGTGGTTGAGTTGGTCCTCCAGGGTGCCATTCATCTCAATGGAGATGCGCCCAATCTCCTGGTCAAGGGAAGGCCAATGGGATTGGGTTGACACGTCACTTGGAAGGCTCGCGTAAAAAGAGAGACCCACGGGCCCTGCAGTCTTAACCACCGGTGCCCTTCGTTGGTTGGCAATCCAGCTGTCAGGATTCCGGCAATTGCCCTAATTAAATCATGAGCCTCGAGCCAAGCTTCAAAAACTACTAAGAATTTATAGGAATGAACGTGTTGGTATGACCTGTTTGAAGCCAATTCTGAGACATGTAGTTCACTGTCACCCTTGACCCTGGTTTCCCCCCACCCCTTTGGGTGCATCATAATTCATATTCTCCAACAAACACGTTCATAGCTGAGAGTCATCAATCACATTCTCCAATTAGAGATTTTCGAGGCAGAAATACTGGTAGCTTACTTATAATCTTTGCAAGATAAGAATGGAATGCACTTTTGGTTTTAAACTGCCACACTGCTCCTTCAAATCCCCCCTCCCCCGCATTCATGGCAACTCTAAAATAGGCATAGAAACACTGGTGTCAACTCATAAAACATTTTGTATACACGTTTTATAGTTGACAACAGAAAAGAGGGAGTTTCAAAGAGCAGGCAGCAGTGTGGAATCGAAAGTACATTCCATTCATATTTCCTTCAAAGACTGATTAGATGACTGAAGCTTCTGCCGCGCAAAAATCTAATTGAAGATGGATGACTCTTGGCTATGGATGTTTTTCGTTGGATGATACACCCAGGGGTGGGGGAAAAGCAGGATCAAAGGTGACAGTGGATGTATCTCAGAGTTGGCTGAGTTAATGCGGAGGTAGAATGTTAACTTCAAATAAATCTTCTTTAGTTTTGGGAGTGTGGCTCGAGGCTCATGATTTAATTGGAGTAACTGCTGGAATCCTGACAACTGCCAGCAGAAGCTCGGGTAAAGGCTTCTCACCTCCATCTTGGTCTGGATCCAAGGCCCCACGATGTTGGCTTGGCTGGCGAACAGTCGGCGCAAGCGTTCATTGGACTGCTGCTTGCTCTGCTCATCCTGAAGGGCACTGTCCCTCTTGGGTACCAGTTGCTGGACCTGTCGGACCCAAAGGAAGAGAGCCATCATTGAAGGCGACGTTCCCAAGCTTCCCCACCCCCACCCCCACCCCCGGGATCAGAGAGACCTCAGGTTGCAACCCAAGGCGGGCAGGCTCTGCCTTCAGCTCCGCTCACTGAGCATGCACAACCGGACAGTCCGGGAAGCATGGGGAACACCCACCCTTTCCCACTTGGAGTTGATGATCTGAGGTGTGACTGAAGTGTAAGGATTGTTCCCAGAGAGTTTTATGTTGTTGTAGTCTGCGATCTTCTGCGCTTCGCTCTGGATGCCCAGGATGGCTTCTCGTTCTCTGTCAGCATCAGGCAATGTGGATTTGAACTGATCGTGGGCAGCAATCAAGCCCTGGAAAGGAACCAGACCGTTTCAGCCCAGCCCCATGCCCAGAAAGACACGAACGGGGTCCCCAGGTTCAATCCCTGCTGCCATCATTTGTCTGGGTGGGAATCCAGATGTCTCCCAGATTTCTTCCATTTGCAGCGGGACAGAGCGCGAGGGGGAACTATGAATTCCATCTGGAATCCTGGTGGGATTTCCCCCCCCCCCCAGAAATTCTGGGATGGGACGGAAGCCAGCTAGAAAAATGTCCATCTGGAGCTGGAGTTTGCACTTATAAGTAGCTGAAGGTTCTCTTACTTCTTATTGAAAAACAATATCAAAAGTCTGGCCCCTCTTTGAAGGATATCAGTTTCGACTTGGCATTTTCTGGTTCTGTAATCTTTTTTATTTTCAAGAACCTGATGCTCATATACTTAGGGCCTTTACGTTTTTATATCCAGTATATGTTTATTAAAAAAAAACTAGCCTTCCTCCAGCCCCCTTGTAACCACGTAGCATAGCAAGAGTGTAACACAAACTAACTGATTTTAACACATCATTTTCAATCTTTACATATTCTCCTTCAAAACCAGGCCCCTAGGGAAAATTAGATTTTTAATTTTAAGAAACTAGGCTGGGAATTCATTGCGTCACGCCTGCCATTCTGCTTACTTGCTTCACATTGCATCTTGCCAGCCTGACATTTGCAACGGTGGGAGGGGGAGAGATTGGCATGTGGGTGGTTGGGGGTGGGGGGATTGAAGCAGATTATGAGGATCACAGCTGGGATTCAGCCGGTTCTCACTGGTTCGCCCAAACTGTTAAGTTAATTGCTTATGCAGCTCGGAGAACCGGCTAAAAATAAAGTGCAAAGAGAGGTGTTCCCCTCCCTTCAGTTAATAGCTCTGGGAAGACAGCCAAGAACCACTTAACAGTTGCAGCTGGAATGCAGCCGATGCAGACTGAATCAATTGAGGATCACCAATCAGGTCAGCAAAAGGAAAGGTGCAAACACAGGGTCTGTTTCCAAGCCAACCTGAGAAACTTTTAATTGGACATTGACTGATAACAGGGGTGGATGGCCAGGGGGAAGGAAAGGGAAAGTTAATTGCATCATTTTCCTGCCAAGCCAATGGATTCTGCCTGTCCTAATCTGTAACTGCTCGGTTCTCAGTGACGTATTATAATATTCTTGGAAAAAGAAATGAGCTAGGAGTCTTTCTTTGCTAATTAAAACTAAGTGGGATGGATGACACAATTGGATCAGACAGCAGACGTGTTGGCTAATCTCCCTTAAGCATCGCTTATCTCCCCCTCTCTCTCTCTCAGCTGAAGAGCAGGTAGATATTTCCAGATCCTTCTACCCTAGAGAGGCTAGGAAAACTCAGTGGACAGCCTCGTACCTCTATCTCCTCTATGGTATGGACAATGAACATATCCTGGAGGTCCTCCATTGCACTTTCCATCCAGTTGTTGAAGGGCGCGGCTCGCTTGGCGTATTCCAGGTGGAGCTGGTCGATGGTCTCCAACTGCTTCTCCGTTTTCTTAGGGAAGAGAAGCGGGCAAAAAAAGATTAGGTCCCCTGACACCGCGCTTGCTCGCCTCCTCCCGCGGCAGGGCAGGCTTCTGCTCACCTCCAGCGCTTCCCTCCGTGTGTGGGTCAAGGACCCTAGGGAGTCCCACTGGTCACAGATCTTTTGGCACCGGGCGTTGACACTGGGGGAGTCGTAATAATCCAGCTCGCTGTGGGGCAGAGAAAAGGGAGGGCATTGATCGGCAGGTATCCAGGAAACAGTTCTCTTGTGGGGCCTTAATCGCCTCTCTACAGGGTCACCTGTTGTGGCCTGCCGGCCCCTCCAGCAGCTGAACCAGAGGAGGAGGAGGAGGCGTGGGAGTCAGGGTCAGCATCAAGGCAACCTCAGAGCTCCAAGGGGGAAGACGGAATGGAGCTGTCAGAGAGGGAGACAGAGGCAGAGCCTGGGCCGTCCGTCAGCCCTCAGATGGAGAGTCAACAGCTCTCAGGTCTGGAGGTGGCTGATGAGGAAGAGGAGGAACAGTTGGGTCCAGTGCCTGACGCTCAGATCAGCAGAAGGCAGAGGAGAGGAGAGCAGTGGAAATCTATGGGCTGGTCCTTTGGGCTGGAAGAGCCACTGCTGCTAGAGAAACCCCACATACATATGGGATGGATGGGTGGACGGACAGACAGATAAGACTGATGAATGATTATAGAGAGAGATGATAGAAAGGTAGATAGATACATAGATGATTGCCTGCCTGCTTGCCTGCTTGCATCTGTCTGTCTGTCTGTCTGTCTGTCTGTCTGTCTGTCTGTCTGTCTGTCTGTCTGTCTGTCTGTCTGTCTGTCTATCTATCTATCTATCTATCTATCTATCTATCTATCTATCTATCTGCTGAGCCTGCTGCCAGCGACTGTTTCCCATCGTCCTGTGCTCTCACAGACAGAGCCTCCTCGGGGTTCCATCAGCCAGACAATGTTGGCTGGCGACCCCAGGGGTAGGGCCTTCTCTCTGGGAGCACCCACCCTATTGAAGCAACTGCCCCTGGAGCTTCGGGTGGCCCCTGACCTCCGCTCTTTCCGCCAGGGCCTAAAAACATGGCTATTCCAACTTGCTGACCTGGACTGAGGGCGGGCTATATGGGGAGTTTTAATGATTGTTTTTAGAGTTTTAAATTATAATTTGGGTTTGGATTTAATTTCTTTTTAACTGTATATTTGTATCATTTTTATTGTACGCCCTGAGTCCTTAGGGAGATGGGGCGGCTTAGAAATCCAATTAATAATAATCATCATCATCATCATCATCATCATTATCTATCTATCTATCTATCTATCTATCTATCTATCTATCTATCTCTATCCCATGTATATGTGTATGTGTATGTTATATATGGGTCTGGGTAGGTATATACTTCCTTCTGAGAGCAGGCAATCAAATTTCATTTTTAATGTGGGCCAGTGTGGCACTTACAGTAAAAAGTGACAGCAAAGGTTATCTTATCAGTGATTTTCTTAACCGCCGCCTTGAAAGGGTCCTAAAAACCCCTAACCTGACCCATTTGATGACCGCGATGGCTCCATCACGGCCATTAAGTCGAGGACTACCTGGAAATAAAGGCACGTGGACATGTCTGGCTGTCTACGGCTTTCTCCGAGGTTTGCAGTTCCCGTGTTTGGCCACAGGAGGGCACCCCAAGGCCGCCTGGGCCCTTTGGAATGCGGTGCCCGGGGGGAGACCTCTCAAACATGGCATGTTGCTTTAAGGACCAAAAAGCATCTCCAGGCACTGGCCAAACCAAACAGCTGGGGAGGAATCTGGAGTGAGTGAGTGAGTGTGTGTGTGTGTGTGTGACCCAGGGAACATGAGAAATTCAGGAAAAGGGGGACCTGGCTGGAAACAAAGCCTCTGCCCCCACAGAACGGTGACCAGCCTCCGTTCCCAAGAGTTTCTCCGATGCCAGATGAAGAATTGAGGATTTTTCCTCCCCTCCCCCAGTTTCAAAATGTTGGCAAGCAGCATCCTGGGATGAGCGTGCTGTAAAGTGTGTTTGTGTAAAGAGGCAGAAGGTTGTGGCATGAAGTCATGCTGCAGGCCACACACATCAGGGTTTCCAACTCCTCGGCCCCTCTCAGCCCCCGAAAATAAGGGAAACAACACCCCACCCCCCCCCACCCCACAAAATGCAAGGCAGGCTCAGCCTGTGGCCTGTGTGTATACTTATGGCGTGTGAGTTTATCCGGGGTGGGGTGGGGGGGCAGGAGTAAAGCGGGATGGGGGGGGAGGAGGAGGAGTTTGCTCTCAACTCTTACAAGGACAGCATTCTGGTAACACATGGAGGGAGGGAGGGAGGGCTGGAGAACAATGGGGGTACTGTGTAATAAGGGGAGGGGCAGGGTGGGGTGGGTGGGATAGGGGGGAGAAAACACCTTTGAGGAGCTTCTATTGCCAAAGAGAGGTGATCCTAGCTGACTTCAGATTGTGTGGGGAGTCAAGGAAGCTGTTTGGAAAAGGATCTTAAAAGACAAGATTTTTTTGGAGGGGGGGGAGAGAGAGAGACTGCAAGGGGACGGGGAAGGGGAGGGCTGCTATTTTGAACTTGCCAAAAATACCGTACAACGTCTTCTTTGTGTCTTGCTGCAAGATGGTCCAAATCACACACAGTCTCTCTCACACACACACACACACACACACACACACACACACACACGAGAGGTTGGCAGGGAAGCCCTTTAAAAGGCTCAGAGGTTGCCAAGGCTGGTGTTCTTTTTTTTTTTTTAACAGGATGCAGGGGAATTTTACAGCTTTGAGCGCTCCGGAGCAAGGAATTTTTACAGCCCGGTTTAGAGGCCTGCTTCAGGAGGAGTCAGAAGGAGCTGGGATTGTGGTGGAGGAGGAGAACGAGGACTGTGGTGCTCTCTGAGCTGAATTGTTTTCTTGCAGACATTTCATTACCAAACTAGGTAACATCATCTGTGCTAGGAGGAGGAGGAGGAGCAGGAGGAGGACTGGTGCTCTCTGAGCATGTGTCAGAAGATGTCTGTCTCGGAGTTATTGATTGGAGGTTTTCTGGAACGCTGACAGCATGATTGTTTTCTTGCAGACATTTCATTAGAGGAGGAAGAGGAGGAAGAGGAGGAGGAAGGGTCCCCAAAGTGGAGCTCAAACTTACTATAACAGTAAGTTATTCCTCCCCATGATGGAGAGCTGCTTGTGGGAGCCATCCTGCTCCATCAGCAATTTGAAACAGGCGGGTTTTAACGGCAGGGGATAATTGACATTATTAGCAGGATTGGGGTCAATCCTTTGAGAAGCCCATCTGTTGAGAAAGGCGATCGGGAGGAGGAGGAAGAGGAGGGTGGGAGGGTTGAGGAACTATGACCCCTTTACCCCGGCTCAGGAATTCTGGGAGTTGAAGTCCACCAGTCATCCAAGGCCCATGATTCCCCACCCCTGATCCAGGCAGTCACTCAGAATCAGTCTGGACTGGATGGTACATAATCCATCAATCTGGCACCTCATCTGGGTAGTCCTCAAATTACGATCGATGGCTTAGAGTTACGACAGACCCCCTTCCCCGCCGCCCTCAAATGACCCACTTTTCAAACTTCCAAGGGCTGTCCCCACCCACCCCCATCCCCCAGGTCATGTGGCCACATTTCAGCTGCTAGACAACTGACCGCAATTTACAATATTTCACAATATTTTTTTTTTTTTTGCAAAAAATATATATAAAATAATGGTGTTTATTTCTGGTGTTTGGCAAAAACTCCCCACTGTGAATAACGGATTACGGGTTTTTATGCTCACTCTAAGAAACTCTTCTGACCAAGGCTAAACCGTAATTAAGTACACGCTTAATCCAAACAACTCTTGTTTTATTTCAATGCTGGGAATTATGTTCATTCCCAGCCTGTAATGAGTCCCAAACAGTCCCTCGAGATAAGCACCCACCTTTCTCTCCTTTGAATTGCTGCCAATAACCAAAGGGCCAAATTAACTATTAAAAAACCAAACGAAGTATGAAGTCCACACGGAACTTCAAGATTTAATCCAAACAAAGCGAACGACTTCGCTTCCTGCAAAGGTTTCCTACCTTTGCCTATCCTTTATACCTTATGGGAAGGGCAATCACCTCTCAGCCTTACTCCCAAGTCGCCCCTTTTGTCTCAGCGGCTCTTGCCTTCTAGCAGCTCTGCGCGCACACGCACTGGGAACAGGCTCCCCCTGTTCCTCTGCCTCGCTGCTGCACCCCACTCCCAGATGGTCCTGGCCCCATCTCTGCATCGGACGCAGGACCCCCATCTGAGTCCTCCCCAGACTCCTGGACTGGTCCCTGTTCTTCCCCACTGTCCGATTCTGCTGCCATCTGCACAGGCTGCCGGCGAACCACAACAGAAACTGCCCTTGCTAACGAAGTCCTTTTCTCTGTTTGAACACCCAGAATCTCCACAAAAAAAAATTGATAACAGTTTGGGGCAGTGGTTGAGGCACCCGGCTCGATGACGGGAAGAGAGAGAGACAGAGAGAGAGAGAGAGACAGAGAGAGAGAGAGAGACAGAGAGAGCAACAGAGAGAGAGAGAGAGAGAGGGAGAGACAGAGAGAGAGAGAGACAGAGAGAGAGAGACAGAGAGAGAGAGAGAGAGAGAGAGAGAGAGAGAGAGACAGAGAGATAGACACAAACGTCGGGGAGAACAATACGATACGGTGAGGTCTTGCGTACTTGAGCTCCTGAGCGATGGCCGCGATCTGCTCCACGCGGTCTTGGTGAGCCGCCAGGTCGCTCTCGAACGCTTCGTGCTTCCTGATCAGGGCCTTGATGTCGGACAGGGTGGCCGTCTCGTAGTCCTTCTGCTTCAGCATGGCCTCCTTCCCTGGGGAGCCCAAAACGGAGGAGGGTCAGGAAGAGAACCAGGGACCAGTGCCCATCCTTTCGGGCCAAGAACGCTAGGAAAACCAGGTCAACAGGGGAGCAGAGGCCAAAATGGGAGCTGTCCCCCTTTTCTACCAGGGCAGCTGATTCGGGGTGTCCCGGCAGAGCCTAAGGCTCCTCTCGGGGTGCACATGCCCAGGTCCCATCTTCCCTTCCCTGGGAGTTGAAGTCCACAAGCCTTAAAGTTGCCAAGTTTGGGGACCCCTACTATGTTCTGTTCTGTTCTGTTCTGTTCCGTTCCATTCCATCCTGTCCTATTCTATTCTATTCTATTCTCTGTTCTGTTCTCTTCTGTTCTCTTCTCTTCTATTCCATTCAATTCTATCCTCTATCCTCTTCTCTGTTCTGTTATATTCATTTCTCTATTCATTTCTCTATTCTGCTCTATTCTATTCTGCCCTATTTCTATTCTGTTCCATTCCATTCCATTCCACTGCACTCCACTCCTATTCTTTCTCACCTATTCCTATTCCAGCTCTACTCTACTCCCTGGGCCTCAGCTCCCCTGTTGGTTGAGATTTTCTTGCTGCCCCCCTGTGCCCCCCCCACCTCTTCTTCTAGCCTCAGCTGAGAGCCAACCCCCCCTTTTGCAATCCCCCCACCTCCACATTGCTGGGGTTTCTCCACTAATTGAAAAACTATTTGGGTCGCGGAGCTACGGGATGCTGGAAAACGCGCCTCTGTTCCAATCAGCTGTTCTCCGGGACACGCCGGCTCAGCTTGGAAAATCTGGCCTTGGCTGCCAGCCAGGAGCAATCCAGACAAGCGAAAAGCCCCCGTGGTGCAGGGGTGGGGGGAGAGAGACACACCGCAGTCTCCGTCTGGCTGCGTGCAACTTTAGACGAGAGATCCCTCCGTGCTGCCCCAAGGGAGGCTGGGGTTTGAGTCCTTGAACCACAAACATCGGGGATCCCACATAGCAGCAAAGCCCTTTCTTAGGTACCGCATCAAACTGTGATGTTATTCTACAGCAAGGGGGTGAATTGTGGTTTCTGGAACTGCGGCACGAGTTAGTGTGGAAACCTAGACGCCCCTCTACGGACCAGGCCCAGACAGATGAGGAAGCTTGGGGCCTTTAAACTTTAAACATTACAGCCATGTTTCTCAACTGTGGCACTTTTAAACTATGTTGGCTGGGGGATTCTGGGAGTTGCAGTCCACTCATCTTAAAATTGCCAAGGTTAAACACTGGTTTGCTGTCTAGGGGATTTTGGGAGTTGAAGTCCACCCATCTTAAAATTGCCAAAGTTAAGAAATATTGGTTTGCTGGGCTGGAGGATTCTGGGAGTTGCAGTCCACCCATCTTAAAATTATTAAGGTTAAGAAATATTGGTTTTGGTGTCTGGGGGATTCTGGGAGTCGAAGTCCACCCATCTTAAAATTGCCAAGTTTAAACACTGGTTTGCTGTCTGGGGCATTTGGGGAGTTGAAGTCCACCCATCTTAAAATTGACATGGTTAAGAAATATTGGTTTTGGTGTCTGGGGGATTCTGGGAGTCAAAGTCCACCCATCTTAAAATTGCCAAAGTTAAGAAATATTGGTTTGCTGGGCTGGAGGATTCTGGGAGTTGCAGTCCACCCATCTTAAAATTATTAAGGTTAAGAAATATTGGTTTTGGTTTCTGGGGGTTCCTGGGAGTTGAAGTCCACCCATCTTAAAATTGCCAAAGGTAAGAAATATTGGTTTGCTGGGCTGGAGGATTCTGGGAGTTGCAGTCCACCCATCTTAAAATTATTAAGGTTAAGAAATATTGGTTTTGGTGTCTGGGGGATTCTGGGAGTCGAAGTCCACCCATCTTAAAATTGCCAAGTTTAAACACTGGTTTGCTGTCTGTGGCATTTGGGGAGTTGAAGTCCACCCATCTTAAAATTGACATGGTTAAGAAATATTGGTTTTGGTGTCTGGGGGATTCTGGGAGTCGAAGTCCACCCATCTTAAAATTGCCAAAGTTAAGAAATATTGGTTTGCTGGGCTGGAGGATTCTGGGAGTTGCAGTCCACCCATCTTAAAATTATTAAGGTTAAGAAATATTGGTTTTGGTGTCTGGGGGTTCCTGGGAGTCGAAGTCCACCCATCTTAAAATTGCCAAAGTTAAGAAACATTGGTTTGCTGGCTGGGGGATTCTGAGAGTGAAAACCCATCCATTTTAAAAGCTGCCAAGGTTGAGAATCACTGCTCTAAAAGAGAGCATTATTCATCTGTGCCATCTGAAAGAGGCAATTGCTTGCCTGCCCTCCCTTTTTTCCTTCTGCCAAATTTGTCAACGTGGTTCCAAGCACACGAAGAAACCCAGAAACGAGCATGAATCCAGCTGTGGTGCCATCCAGGATGCCGTTACCCAGTGCCACTTGTCCATTGTCATCTGCAGTCCAGGCAGGATTTGAAATGTTGGCACTTCCAGCCTCAAAAGGAGACCACCCCCCCATCTTCCCTCTCCCCCAGAACTGCTCCAAGATACCCTCTGACTTCCATGGCAACTCAAAGTTTGATGGATGAAGCCACAGCGGGAGGAGGCCATGTCTCTCTTGATGTTCAAGGAACGGGTTTCTCACTAAAACAGCAGTCCAACAGGAAGCTGCAAGGAAGCTGATAACCTTTTCCTCCACCCTGGGCTGTGCTAAGAATAGGGTTGGAGACAAAAGGAGGTAAACAACTCAGACGTGTTCTGGGTCCTGGAGTGGTCGCTGACACCACCGCTACCTTCAGAAAGAGGCTGGGTGGCTTCTTGTGGACAGCCAAGCCAAGGAGTTTCTTGGGCCTGCAGACTTCTGGAGAACTTCTTCGGATTTGTGGATGGCATGCAAAGCACCACCGCCACCCCAAAATCTCCTTTTTGTCCAAGGGACGCCACTGGTCAGAGGAAGACCACCCAAGGAGGAGGTAGGTAGCCAGGTGTGGAAATCTTTCATGTGGACAGGACAGGAGCGTGGGCCAATCTTGTCTCTCATAAAATCCCTCGGCTCAGAAGTCCACTCCAGCTCCAGCGAATGCCTCATTTAACACAAGCAAAGCACCAAACTCTCTGGACACCTGGTTAGGGGAGATGTTAAGGGCCAAACCCCAGCCACAGTTAAGGTCTACTAAGTTGGCCTCTTTAAGATGTGTGGACCATAGAGTCTCCTCCTAGCGCAACGTCCTTTTTCCTCTGCTGACTGGAAGCTTTGCTGGCTGGGGAATGCTGGGAATTGAAGTCCATCTATTTTAAGTTTGAGAAACATCACTCCAGGAGATTCTCTC
The DNA here is from genome assembly GCA_009733165.1 of Naja naja. Classification (NCBI taxonomy): domain Eukaryota; kingdom Metazoa; phylum Chordata; class Lepidosauria; order Squamata; family Elapidae; genus Naja; species Naja naja. Next base: position 27,268,384 of record CM019160.1, on the reverse strand, counting down.
AGTAAGAAGGCAACACCCAAGCAAGAGAAAGTCAGGAGAGCAAGTCTTTCATGTGGAGAAGATGGGAGTTTGGGTCTGTCCCATCTCTCTCATGAAATCCCTTCGCTCAGAGGTCCACTCCAGCTTCAGCAGGCATCAATCCTTGGGGATCTACTTGAAGAGAAGACCCTGAAAACCTGAATGAGATTGGAATGCCAAGATGCCTTCTTGCACAAAGCACAGAAGTCTATGGATCTGAACATCTGGTTGTGGCAAATGCAAGGAGCCAACCCACAGCCACACTTAAGGTCTACCCCAGGGTCGGCAACCCAAAGCTCTGGAGCCACATGTGGCTCTTTCTGCGGGGTATCCCTGTCACTGGTCAGTAAAAGGACGCTGCACTAGGAGACAACTCTATGGTGGGGGACCAGGTGGACTTCCAGTCAGCAGAGGAAAAAGGATGCTGCACTAGGAGGAGACTCTATGGTGGGGGGACTGGACTTCCGGTCGGCTCCAGAACTGAACGAGGGATTTTCTGGTTAGGACCTTTGTGGCTCCTTGAGTGTTTAAGGTTCCCGACCTCTGCTCTACCCAAATCCATGTTTCTCCACCTTGATGACTTGAAGGCGTGAGGACTTCAACTCCCAGAAATCAGCCCAGTTGGGGAAGAGTCCCAGTAGCCAATCACAGTAGCGTTCTGCCTGAGAGTGACAGGCCAGCACAGATGTTAGAGCTGGGAGAGGGGGCAGGAGGGAAACCAGCTGTTGTCTCATTATGGGCAAGCGTTATGGGTCCACCTGCTACACCCACTAAATTTCACACCTTTAAGACAGGCTAAAGAAATAAGGCCGCCCTCACCACAGGCTTCTGAGAACCACAATTTTTGGGGTGGGAGAGAGAGATTATGGAATTTTTTGTTTTTACAGAACAATTTTTTTTTAATACAACACGACATGCATCTGGTATTTTGGCAGGCTCAGTGCTGCTCCCATGATCTACGACAGTCAAAGAACAGAGGTCTTGGCAACTTTTAAGATTTGTGGACTTCAACTCCCAGAATTCTGTGAATTGAAGTCCACATGTCTTAAAATTAACATGGTTGGGATTCTGGGAATTGAAGTCCACAAGTCTTAAAATTGACACGGTTGGGATTCTGGGAATTGAAGTCCACAAGTCTTAAAATTGACACGGTTGGGATTCTGGGAATTGAAGTTCCACAAGTCTTAAAACTGACACGGTTGGGATTCTGGGAATTGACGTCCACAAGTCTTAAAGTTGCCAAGTTTGGAAACCACTACTGTAGGTGGTTTTCTTGAGTCAGTATCCTTCCTCCAATGATGGGGAAACATTTAGCGGAAACAAGGACAAGTCACACAGAAGCTCCCGACGAAGCAGAGGTGGGATTCAGCCGGTTCTGACCGGTTCTTCAGAACCAGTAGCGGAAATTTGGAGTAGTTCAGAGAACCGGCCAATCCCACCTCTGACTGGCCCCGCCAACCCCATCTCTTCTCTGCCTCCCATTGAGTCCCAGCTGATTGGCTGGGTCTCCTTTGGTTGCCCTGCACAGGAGAATGGAGCTGAAAAGCAGGTTAGTGGGGTGGGGAGGGAATAGGAATTTTGCAGTATGCTTCCCTGCCACGCCCACCAAGCCAAGCCACGCCTACCAAGCCACGCCCACAGAACTGGTAGTTTAAAAAAAATTGAATCCCACCACTGGTCCACAAGTCTTAAAGTTGCCAAGGTTGGAGACCCCTGCTCAAAGAGACATGGGAAAGAAGACATATGTCTGTTTTGCTGGAGACTCATCCTGGGTGTGAGAGAAATGTGCATCTATGACACACACCGACACCAACACAGCCCCAAGGCAATCTGGATCCTCCATATTCACTGAACGACGCGATTCCTTTAACAGTGCAGTGGTAAAAAAACAATCAGCCGCCGACTCACTGAACGACCCTGGCCTAGCCATGGCAATCCTGCTTCCAAGGGCAGTCGTAAACCGAGGACCCCCTGCCAATAAGAGGTCACTGGGCCAGCCTCTCTCCCCCCAGCCAACGCTGTTTCTCACCTTCAGTCCAGGCTTCGTGGATGGACGCCTTCTGCCTGAACTTCAGAGCCAAATGATCCAGTCGTTCCAGCCTCCGGATTTCATTCAGCTGCCACTCTTCGAAACCTTTCTCGGCCTGTTCCAAACGCTGCCAGCCATTGTTGATATCCTGGGGAGGGTTTGGGAGGGGTATGGTAAGGTGGGACAAGTAAAATAAAACACGATCCTCCACCCCAAAACTCTTAACAGCGAGACGGCTTAATGTGGATCCCCATTTTAAGGACTCAATGAGGTGCCCTTCCCTTGCTTGCTTAAAGAGGTCACGCTTAAGGCCCGTTATTAATTTGAGGAATTAATCTTTTTATTAATCTGAATTTGGGGGATCATATTTTATTTTAAATCAGTGTTTCTCAACTTTTAAGGACGCTTTTAAGGTGTGTGAACCTCAACTCCTGGAATTGCTGGCTGGGGAATTCTTGGAGTTGAAGTCCACGCACCTTAAGAGCAGCCAAGGTTGAGAAACATTGACCTACAGCAGGAGGTCGGCAACCTTAAACACTCAAAGAGCCATGAAGGTCCTAACCGGAAACAGCCCCGCCCCTTTCAATTCCAGAGCCGACCGAAGTCCGTTCTTCCACCATAGAGTCTCCTCCTAGAGCAGCATCCTTTTTCCTCTGCCAACCGGAAGTCCAATTCCCCCACGCCATCCTTTTTCCTTTTACTGACTGGCGACAGGGAGCCACAGCAGAAGGATGAAAGAGCCACATGCGGCTCTAGAGCCGTGGGTTGCCTACCCTTGACCTAGAAAATCCAGTTCTGGACTTGCAACAGTTCATTCAGTGACCATTCGAAGTTACAACGGCACTGAAAAAAAGTGACTTGGGGCCGTTTTTCACACTTACAACTGCTGCAGCATCCCCATGGTCACGTGACCAAGATTCAGACAACTGACAAGCATTTATGACAGTTGCAGTGTCCCGGAGATCCTGGAGTGTCCCCTTTTGCGACCTTCTGACAAGCAAAGTCCATAGGGAAGCCAGATTCACTTAACAACCTCCTTACTAACTTAACGACCGCAGTGATTCACTTAACAATGGTGGCAGAAACGGCCATAAAATGGGGCAAAATTCACTTGATCAGCTCTCTTAGCAACAGAAATTTGGGCTTCATAATCGTGGTCCTTTAAGTCGAGGACCACCTATGTTGTAAATTATGCAAACCCAGAAGTGAAGAAAGACAGAGTAGGGAGAGGCGCGTACTACTCACCGATACCATTCTCCCTTCGGAGGGCATAAAGGCCGGCCGGTTGCTAAGTCGCAGTTTGGTCTGTAAGGTATTGAAGTTGATCTCCAACTGGCACTTCTCCTGCACCTTGGGGGGTTTGTGGACGCGCCGGTAGTCCCGGAAGTCCTCCAGCTTCTGCTGCATCTCTTGCATGGTCTTCTGGGGAACCCGGTTCTCCAGCCAAGGGATGGTCCGCTGAATCCACTCCAGCAGCTGCGGGAAGCACACCAGAAAAAGCAAGATGGTGAAATATAATGTACTGTACCTTTAAAAACCAAAAGTACAGCAAGACATGTCCAAGGAGGTTCTCCAACCTCCAGGTCATGGTTGGTTGTCCCAAAGGTGCTTTTTTCAAGAGGCAACTGGACTTTCTGGTTTTTCTTGGAAGACGTTTCGCTTCTCATCCAAGATGCTTCTTCAGCTCTGATTGGTGGTGGGGAACAGAAGGATTTATGCTCCTGGCTGGAGAATTCTGGGAGTTGGAGTCCACAAGTCTTAAAGTGGCCAAGTTTGGAGACTTCTGGTGTAGGATCTCCTGCTTGAACAAGGGGTTGGACATAGAACGTAAGAACATAGAACCATGAGTTTAGAAGAGACCTTGGAGGTCTTCTAGTCCAACCCCTTGCACAAGCAAAACTGGCTGGAGAATTCTGGGAGTTGGAGTCCACAAGTCTTAAAGTGGCCAAAATTGGAGACTTCTGGTGTAGGATCTCCTGCTTGAACAAGGGGTTGGACATAGAACATAAGAACATAGAACCATGAGGTTAGAAGGGACCTTGGAAGTCTTCTAATCCAACCCCTTGCACAAGCAAAACTGGCTGGAGAATTCTGGGAGTTGGAGTCCACAAGTCTTAAAGTGGCCACGTTTGGGGACCTCTGGTTTAAGGGCTGAAGAGAGCCAGCAGAAAAGAGGCGGGAAGTCAGGAAGTTCTCACTGTGCCTCACAACAGGGAAACCATCTTTGCTTTTGACCAACCAGGTTCTCATTGGTTGGCAACCTGAAGATCTGTGGACTTTCAACATGCAGGCTGGAGAAATCAGGGAGTTGAAATCCAGCCATCTTCAAGTGGCCATGGTTGAGAAACCCTTCTTTTGACCATGAGAAATCAGGAACCAGCACGCAGTTCTACGAGGTCTCTCTTTGGAGCACATCCAGCAAGTTCAGAGATACATCAGCGTTAGCTTCGAAGCCTCCACAGGCTTTGGAAGCATCTGGGTTTGCTAGCCAGCTCAACCCACGTGATAGTGAGATCTTTGACAGTGGTGGGATTCCAATTTTTTTCCTACCGTTTCTATGAGAGCGAGCTTTGCACGTGATTGAACAAGGGAATATAGGACAGGATAGGGCAGGGCGTGTAGGCAGGACCAGCCAGAGGTGGTGTTTGCTGGTTCTCCGATTACTCAAAATTTCCGCAACCGGTATGCCAGAACCAGTCCGAACCGGCTGAATACCACCTCTGGTCTTTGGGGAACACTCTTAATGGTGTCCACCTTAAGAATTAAGTTCAGACTTAGAAGTGATCAAAGCCTGTCACTTCCCCCACATTTCTCAACGGTCTCAATTATATCCAGAGCCTGTTGACAGACGGATTCACAAAAATCTTGGCTTGTCCCAGGCTTTGTCAAGAGAGGCCACCAGGTTCAGCTCCTGCCTGTTGAAAACAGGGAAGGCCCATCGACACTCACGTCAGAAGCCAGCTTCTCATAATCTTCCATCAAGTGCTCATTCTCTTGGTTGACGGCCAACACTTTGCAAATCCTGTTTGCAGCGGTCTCGGCCTACAAGCAGAACAGAGGGGAAAATTTGGTGACTCGACGGAAAAACATCCCGGAGACGGAGACCTACCGAGGAAAGGCACAGCATGAGATCAAAGCAATAACTGAACCATCGTAGAAAGCGACTAAGATTCCCCCACAGGCAGAGAAAGAGCAGAAGTAAAGCAATTAAACTTCAATCTAGGATGGTGACATTATCTTGGAATCAACTTTGACAACTTGAAGATGTGTGGACTTCAACCATGGTTGGGTTCTCCAACCATAGTTGGTTTCTCTAGCCATGGTTGAGTTCTCCAGCTGGCTAGGGAACTCTGGGAGTTGGAAATCCACCCATCTTCAAGCTTGAGAAACGCCAATCTGGAAGCTGTGAAGCGCCAAACATTGTAAGCCACCCTGAGTCTCCGGAGAAGGGCGGCATATAAATATGAATAATAATACCTGTCCCCATCAGGAGTATGGCCAGAAACTGCTAATGCAAGCAGAGACCACAGCATGCCAAGCCTAACTCCAGATCAGTTGATCGGACCAACCTTGGTTTGAGCTGCTGGATAACGGAACCAGATGAGAAGGCTCATCTTTTGTATCTGGTTAATGACAATGGCCCAATCACAGGATCACAGGATCATGGCTTAAGCCAATGTATGTCCAAAACTCATATATACTTCCTGTTTCGGTCTGCATCAATTTGAGCACTTGAATTTACAAGTCTTCATGCATCAGAATCAAGACACAATAGTTAGCATGCGTGGATCAAAGCTGGCATCTTCAAACCATGGTTTCAGGTCCTGATTTAACCCAATACCGATTACTGCATTTTCTAACTTTGATGTTAAGGGCAAACAATTGGTTTGCATGAAGATTTAAGGATTCATGCAAAAAAAAAAATCCTCTATTTATCCTAGCTCTTCATAAGCCAAGATTTGAACATTTTTAACAGAACTTCTTGCATTTTATCTAGGATTCAGACTGCTAAAACAGTTCGGCTCTAGCTATGGCATTTATTCCACTATTATTTCCTGCGGTATTTTTTTTTTCTCTTTTGATTCTTTTTGATCCCTTGCAAGCTGCACAAACGTTCTCAGTGGCCCGTTTTTGGTAGCTCCCCTTTCCTAAGTCAATCCTATTTCAATGAGATCATACTCAAATCGTAAAATCTTAAGAGCTGGAAGGGACTCCTTGAGGTCTTCTATTCCAACCCCTACCCCTGCCCAAGGCAGGAATCCTTGTATCCTCCAGCAATTGAGGTCGATTGTTAATTCTTCACTCTTGAGTCCCAGTAACTGTAACCTTCCCAGTTTTATACCGATGGCTACATTCCAAGCTGGCATAAAATCCAAAATGACGAAGCTTTGTCCAAAACAATAGGATATAAAAAGGGATGGTTTTTTTTTTAAAGGTAGCAGGAGCAGAGCAGGTTAAAGGTCTGCTAAAAAGAGGGAGGCCGTGGTGTTTGGAGTCACCATTGTAAACACCCACACCTGGCTTACCCAGAAGCAAAGGGGTGGGAAAAAAGGGGGTGGGGTGGGGGAATTACACGGAAGCCATGAAATGGGAAAAGTCAAGAAATCAAGTACCTTGCTAGGAGCAGAGAGAGTCCAAGGGAAGGAGATGGAAGCCAGACATCAACAGAAAGGGTGAAGAGGAGGGTCTATAGAAGGGGAAGGGCAAAGGGAGAGAGCCATGGAAGAAATGAGTTGCCAACAAAATAGGATATTCGAAAGAAAGAAAGAAAAAGCGCGAGAGAGATTTCTTATTTCCATTTTAAAAAAAAACCTACAGGTTCCCTCCCTTCCACCAGTGGGAATCAACCAACCAACCGACTTAGAAGATGTCTCCCATGCTTTGCTTTAGACCAGGGGTCCCAAAACTTGGCCACTTTAAGACTTGTGGACTTCAACTCCCAGAATTCTCCAGCCAGCTATGCTGGCTGGAGAATTCTGGGAGTTGAAGTCCACAAGTCTTAAAGTGGCCAAGTTTGGAGACCTCTGCTTCAGACCAGTGTTCCTCAACCTTAGCAGCTTGGAGGTGTGTGGGCTTCAACCTCCTGGGAGTTGAGGTCCACACATCTTTGAGTTGCCGAGGTTGGGACATGCCGCTTTTAAAACAAGGACCTCCAACTCCCAGGACGCCTTAGCCATTCCATGAGTCTTCAAGTGGCCATGTTCGAGAAGCATGGGGAGAGAGTGGGTTTGTATTCTCAAGCCTAACTTAGCTCTCAATCTCTCTCTAAATTCAGTGGGATTTACTCCCAAGTGGTGGGACCAACCTCAAAGTCAATGGAGACCCATTATCACACCTGTGCAACGCAGGGAAAACTTCTGGAATTGAATTGGCTGGGCTAGCGCAGCCTAGCAACTTTCAACACTTGTGGACTTCAGCTCCCAGAATTCCTCAGCCAGCCATGATGGCTGGGGAATTCTGGGAGCTGAAGGCCACAAGTCTTTAAAATTGCTAGGTTTGGAGACCCCTATGGTAGAGGTCCACTGAGCATGCTCAAACCCAAAACTGTGGACTGGAAGGTCAAGGTGCAGGGAAGACAAATACATCCAGATACCTCCATCTTTCCTTGAATGCCTACTCAGGTAGAAGGTTCTCACAGCTAACTCTGTTCAGCAGACAGGTAAACCTGGTACTTACACAGCTGGAACCCCAAAACTTTCCCCACCACACCTGAAGTTCCCAACAGCCAACGTCAACCCCACGAGGTGGACCAGACCAAGAACATCAACTCCGTAAGAAGGCTAAAACTACTTGGATTGGGCTGTGACAACAGAACCTCACAAGTCTGATTGTGTTGTACATCCACCTCCTGTTCAGTGAGTCCAGATGTCTACCCAAGCTGCTTCTGAATGTTATCTCACTGTGCTGGGTTGCAAAGCGCCTCATCCCCTCTTGCCTAGGGAACCGTTCTTACACCTCTCCATTGAGGCCATCTTCTTTACTCCCTATGTAAGGAAGGGTGTCATGCCCCCGCCCCAGGTCGAAGTCTGAATCCGAGAGGGAAGATGAACAGCTGACAGGGAGCAGGGGAGTGGCTCCATTGGCTGTGGAGGAAACTGGAGAAGGGCAAAGTCTAGCTGGGCAGAGCAGGAGAGGTAGAACAAGGGAGAGGGAGTTCAGAGGAAGACCCAGGCCCACCCTCTTCATCCTAGGGCACGGGGGGAGGAACGGAGAAGAGAGCAACGTGGCTTATGGGGGAGGAAAGGGCCCTGATTCCCTTCACAAGGCACACCTCAGGATGGAGTTTAGAGGAGAGGCAGTTGAGAGGGGCATTTGTCAGGAACAAACGTTGAGTTTATCTAGTGTTGTCTGCTGTTCCTGGCATCCTCCCAACTGGTTTGATTTACTGCTGTGTTACTTCACTTCTGGAACTCCTTATCTTGTTCTGCCGGATTTATTACCTTATCTTGCCTTGTTGGATTTATAACTTAAAGTTTTCTGTTTACAACGTTTGGATTGGAATACCTGCCGCCAAAGCTGTTGAAAGTCTGTGGGAGAGTTTTTTCTCCAGACCGGAAGGTAACTGGGCCATTGGGGGCAAAGTTGGAGCTAACAAAGGGACCCATACTTATAACTCTCTGGCTGAGTTGCCTTTGTGCCACGCCCCGGGTCATCACAGGAGGGTCTCAGATCTGGGAGTTGCACCTCCCCTCTAGGATATGGGAGAAGGTTGATCTAGAATCTAATCTACTCCGAACATCCTGATTCCACCTCCATCCACCCCTGTTGCAATCTGATCTCCCTTTCACTGTGGGCCCTAAACTTGTGGATCTACCACCCCAGCCTGCTGGATGAGATTCAGCACATCGGAACGGTTCCAGGATGGGAAAATGCGCTGTGGGACACAATCCTGTAACTGAGGGAGGTGGATGGCGGAACTCAGTGTTTGACTGACAAAGTCCAGAAGGATTTTTTAAAAAAATTAAAAGGAGGTTGGGGAAAAATCCCATGCCTTTCTAGAACTAACGATGTTACCTAGTTGGGTAGTGAAATGTCTCCAAAACCCCCAGCAAGTTCAGACCCCCATGGTTCAACCTTGAGCTACAAATTTCTCTTTTAGAAAGTCTGTCATGCCCCAGTTGGAGTCTGACTCTGAGGGAGAGATGGAACAGCTGACAGGGAGTGGGACTGTGGCTCCGGTGGCTGTGGAGGAAACTGGGGAAGGGCACAGGCTGGATGGGCATTCAGAGGAAGACCCAGGCCCATCCCCTCTCCATCCTAGGGCACGCAGGGAGGAGTGGATAAGGGAGAAACATGAATAGTGTGGTCGACGGGGGAGGAAGGGGCCCTGATCCCCTTCATGGTCTGCAGCTGGGAGGACTGTTTAAAAGGACAAACTGCACATGGCAAAGTTGCTGGAAGCAAAGTGTGCATTATTCTTGTTGGAGCTTATCTGTGTTTTGGCCTCCTCCCAACATGGTTGCTGCAAGTTATCTGGTAGAAGTCTGCAATTAATCATTCTTGCCCGTCCTAGTAATTCCTTCAGTGTGGTGTGTTGGTTTGCTTTATTTCTAATTAACTTTACTTTGGCTTCGGACTGCATTTACTCCCTCCGTAAACTGTTTTCTTTAAGAGTTTGATATCCAGCCGAGGATAATTGGACATTGGGGCCAAGTTGGAGGCATTAAAGGGACTTTCTTCTATTTTTGTGACTTGGTTATTTTTGGGTCACATCCCGGGTCATCACAGTCAGAAGCAGCTGAAGCAGCCCATGGGGACCCCAAATAACTCAATTAGCCTTTCTGCTGACTTGCGCCCTGCTAGGCCAAACGGAAGCCCATGACAATGTCTACCATAGATGTGGTTCATCAGCTCCAGACGATGAAGCAGGCCGGCCCAGTTGAGCTCCCCACCACCACCACCACTCCAAAACTGGTGCTCAGATACAAAGGGTGATTTAAAAGGAAAAACAAAAAAGGAGAGAGTGTAACAAAAGAATCACACCGCCCACCCCAAACACAGAAAGGAACATCTGCTTGCAATCCCCTCTTGGGTGCAATCAAGTTTGGGCATAGCTTGAGGGGAGGGTTCCTTCCAGCTGGGACTGGCAGGACGAAAAGTGTGTTTTTCCTGCATCTCAAAAGCAGGCAGAGGCCGACTTTTAACATTGGGCTTTTCTGCTACAAAATGGGGGTGTTTTCTGGAATTCTGGGCCTTCTGGAATTCTGGTTCTTTCAAAGGATCAACAGGGGGATGGACTAGAAGACCTCCATGGTCCCTTCCAACTCTGTTATTCTATTCTATTCTATTCTATTCTATTCTATTCTATTCTATTCTATTCTATTCTATTAAACTCTCAAACCCTGGAGCCTGTGAGAGAGGGAGGCGGGTGCATCTTTGCCTTCCATGCTAAGTGATCAAGGAAGGTGCCCAGGCAGGGCAGGGAAATTTAACAAGGTTGGCGCTGCAGAATCGCCACTGTTCCTTTAAGAGACAGGATGGGAATTCTGGGGAATGAAGGCCGCCCAGCTTAAAAGTCGGTGAGGTTGAAGAACCCCCCCTGCTCTTTCCTCATCATGCCTCCTCATGCAACCCCATCACTAGCCCAATTGCATAAAATCTTGGAGCCTACTTCACCCATCTAAGCAACCAATCCTGGCAAAGTTTCTTTGTTTTTATTTTTAAAGCTTTGGGTTTATCGGGCTTAAAACAAAAAAAACAAAACAAAACGAGTGAAAAGTTGTAGGTCTCTTGTTACGAGCCTGATCCACCCACTCAGAGCCAATCTGAGCAGGAGGAAGAGAAATTCCCTGTAACATAAACATAAGTTGAGCCATCCAAAAGGAAGGAACAGAACAGCAGAGGGGAGGAGCAGGGAAATGGGAGGGGTTGGTTGCAGCATACAAAGGAAGGGGACTACAGGAAAGGAGGGAGCGCTCTAAGCCAGGCCTAGCAGAGTTCCATTCCCATTCCAGGCTCCAGGGAGAAGGAAAGGGCCACTTGGCATCCAACGGGGAGGGAAAAGACAAGGCTTGTAAAACTGGCCTGTACATTCGGCATGCAGACAACAAAATTAGTA
>CM019160.1:27244779-27252279 GCA_009733165.1 Naja naja | reverse complement strand
TATGACAAGGTCAAGTCTCATTTTCCAGCCACTCCCTCAAAGGGTCTTACGGTGAGTTTTGGAAAAGCAGCCCGTTTTTTTTCCCTGAATTGGGTGTCCCAAAGTTGCTTTTTTTTTTTCAAAGAGGCAAAACTAGACTTTCTTGTTTTCTTTGAAGATGTTTCGCTTCTCATCCAAGAAGCTTCTTCAGCTCCAACAGGATGGTGGGGAACGGAAGGATTTATGCTCCTTGCAGACAGCTGGTCATTTGCCTCCTTTTAGAGGGTCATTGAGGCCACTTGGAGGTTTATCTGAGTCCTCAGGCTCACCCAAATCACGCAAATGGGTGTGGAGCCTTCCTCACCATCTGAAGAAACTTCTTGGAGGAGAAGCGAAACGTCTTCAAAGAAAAAACAGGAAGTCCAATTGCCTCTTGAAAAATGCACCTTTGTGACAACCATCACCTGGAGGACTGAGAATCTCTACAGACTTTCAGCTATGCAATTTGGGATAAACACCCCTTGAATGGTGTGGGAGTAGGAACGGATTCCCAGAAAAATTGCAGACTACAGGAACTGTTTGCACTACTCAGGTGACCCTGAGGACACAGATGAACGTCCAAGTGGCCTCAACGACCCTCTAAAAGGAGGCAAATGACCAGCTGTCTGCAAGGAGCGTAAATCCTTCCATTCCCCACCATCCAGTCAGAGCTGAAGATGCTTGATTGGATGAGGAGCGAAACGTCTTCAGAGACAAACAAGAAAGTCCAGTTTTGCCTCTTTGGGGAAAAAAAAACAACAACCCACATTTGGAACACCCAGCCATGACTTGGGAGGACGGGGAACCTCCATAGACATTCTGCACTGGGCCTTTCTAAAGCTTGTCCTGAACTAGCTGAGGTCTGGGTTCCCAGGTTGCTCGAAGCAGCGGCCCTCTCCGAGGGAAGTCAAAGGAAGCCAGGATGCTGGGAAGAAGAGAAGCGGTTAATGGGGGGGAAAAAAACCCGCCGTCCGTCTCTGGTACCTTCTGCGCCCCGGAGAAGGCATGGTAGAAGCTGGAGACATAGGTCATAATAGCCTTCTCATCAGGACGGGCCGTGTTGACGATGTCTGAAAAGCGAACAAGAAGTATTAAACACACCAGAAACAACTCCACTCCCAAACTAATGTCATTGGCAGTCAAACATCTCCAAGGGACCATGGGCAACAATCCAGCTTGGAAAAAAAGTTAATGCCTTAAAAACCCAGAAGAACTTGACACGGGAGGTTAGCTGCCTGTCCAAATCGTACAAGCTGGGATGCTTATCCAAGATTTGTATCGCATTTCCTGCCCATAACTCAAAATGCCTGCTGAAAGACCGCAAAGCTTGTATGTAACGGCAATTCCTTGCATTCTTCTATCGCAGCAGGAATTCCAGGGTTGCGCTATAATCTTCTGCAAGATCCCTTTCCGTGACATGGGCAATGCTGGGAAACTGCCAGCTAGGCCGGAGGGAAGGGTCAAACGGGGACCTAGCTAGGAGTTATTGGCACAGCTGCAAAACAGCGTAAAGCTTGACTCCTCACCCCACCCCAAGATCCATGAAACCTTATCTGGCTCTTCCCAGAGGAAGGCAAGCAACACGCGGAGATTCTTGTAACATAGGTGGGAGGCAATAAAGTTATGGACTTCGACTATTCAGAGCTGGAGCTGGTTGCTTGGAACCTGATAAGTGGCCATACAAATTTGATTAACGATTTTTTTTGGCATTTACATTTCTATTATTGTTGTTGTTGTTGTTATGAAATTCGATGCAATCGTTGAGTAAAAAGAGAGAGGACGTGATTGCTGATATAAAGAAGAAAAAAATTAAAAATGACTCCCAAACGTTATTAGGAAATTACTTGTTTACAAGTCATATTCTTCCTTCTCACTGTGTCTCGAACAGATAATTGCAAATCTCTGTATTTGTAAGCCTTAAGGAATTGTTTCCAAATTCCACTCAAGTCCTTCCATCTATTTTTAAAATAGCTGTTTCTAAAAAAAAATTAATCTGGACATCCAAGCAGCAATCAGTTTCGCAAGACTGATGCCAGTACATTTAGCTCAAGTCACAAAACAGACTCCATAGAAATATGAGAACAGTATTTCGTTGAGACAGATAATCCTCGACTTACAACCATTAGTTACAATGGCTTTGAAAAAGAAAACGACTTAGGGCTGGTCCTTCCACTTTTACAACTGTAGCAGCATCCCCATCACATGATCTAAATTTAGGCATTTAGCAACCAGCGTGTATTTATGGTGGGGTCATATGATCGCCATGTGTGACCTTCCCAGATGGTCAAATAGGGGGGAAACCTGACTTGCTAAATGACCATGTGATTCACTTAACAACCGTGGCAAGAAAGGTCATAAAACAGGGCAAAATTCGCTTGACAAATGTCTCACTCAACAACAAACGTTTTGGGCTCAACTGTAAGTCAAGGGTCTTCAAACTTGGCAAGTTTATGACTTGTGGACTTCAACTCCCAGGATTCCTCAGCTAACATGACTGGAGGAGGAATTCTGGGAGTTGAAGTCCACAAATCTTAAAGCTGTCAAGTTTGAAGACTCCTGTCGTAAGTCAATCACCTGCATGCTGATTTTGTAAACCGCTTAAAGAGGGCTGGGAAGCACCATGAAGCAGTATATAAGTGCTATCGCTATTGCTATCCAGTGTCAGGTTTATCCAACCGGCTTCATTCAAATGCTGTTTTGACTTCTGCCTTGTGGATTCGTAGATTTGTGGAACAAAACGGGACCCCAAGATAATTACGGCCTCGACCTCTGGCTTACCTTCTGCATCTAACATCTTGGGAATGTCAAGGTATTTCTCTGCGACCTCAAAAGCGTTGTTCAGATTCGTGACTGGATCGTCCTACGGAAAAGGGAAATCACCAGAGAGGGTTGGCAATGTGGTGGCAATGTCCTACAGATGCATTTCCCCCCCTTCTCACAATCGCCAGCCCTGCCTGATTTTCTATGCCAAACTACTTCTTTCCTACAGCTTCCAAATACAAAATATTCCCGTGGGAAAAAGGTGCATCGAAGCATCGTTGAAGTCCTGCTCTAAAAATTGACCAGCCACAAATTATGGATTCTCTATCATTTTAATGCATATGGGGGACCCCGTTCCACATTAGAACCAACTTGATGAAGTTTCGGATCTGGCCCCCATGATTTGGTCTGGATTTAGTCCACAATCATAGACTAATTCTTGATCTTGTGATCAAGGTCAAATTCCTTTTTCTTGGTCAAGAAGCTCAGGCTGGAGATGATGACTTTAGCCTAGAGCAGTGTTTCTCAACCTTGGCTACTTTAAGAGGGGTGGACTTCAATTCCCAGAATTCCCCAGCCAGTAAAACAAAAGGTGGCTAGGGGACTCTTGGAGTTGAAGTCTACTCATCTTACAGTGGTTGACTAACACTACTTCTGACCATGGAAAGACAAAGCTGGCTGGAGAATTCTAGGAGTTGAAGTCAACCCATCTTAAAATGGTCAAAGTTGAGGAACACTGGCCTAAAGTAACCCAGGTTGTTATTATTATTATTATTATTATTATTATTATTATTATTATTATTATTGCAGAATTGGGATTTGATCGCCAGGCCTCACTCAACCCACTACATCTGGAATTGCAGGGAAAAAAGTGAGTTCACTCGGGGTAAAGTGAAGAATATTTCAAAACCAAGAAGTAAAAAGGCTACAATGGCAAACCCGCCCAAATACCTTTCTGAGCTTGTCATATTCAATGAGTTCTGGTCGGTGTCTGTGGATCAAGGCATTAAAAGCAAGACCGTCTTTCCAACTGAAAAATAAAAAAATAAAAATAAGAGCAGGTCAAGTCTCTTGAAAAGGCCAATGATGTCTTTAGAACAGAGGTCTCCAAACTTGGCAACTTTAAGACTTGTGGACTTCAGCTCCCACAATTCTCCAGACAGCATGTCTTACTCTCTTGTAATCCCTTCCTCTACAATCTCGGCTCTGCTCTGGATGATCAGCTTGAAGATCTAGGTGGAACTCCAACTCCCAGAATTCCCCTGCCAGCCATGTTGGTTGGTGGTGGTGGGGATTCTGGGAATTGAAGTCCGCAGGTCTTAAAGTTGCCAAGTTTGGAGACCTCTGCTCTGGATGATATAAATCAGCTTGAAGATCTAGGTGGAACTTCAACTCCCAGAATTCCCCCACCAACATGACGGGCAGGGGAATTCTGGGAGTTGAAGTCCACAAGCCTTAAAGTGGCCATGTTTGGGGACTCCTGCTTTAGAAGAACGGTATCGCAAAATGAGTGTCCTGTTGAGGCAACCTGTGTTGAGTTATGGAAGGAGACCAACATCAGAAGGCATCTGGCGGCGCCTTTTCAGACCCATGTACGGTTTAAACGTGTGGGACACTTCTGAACGTTCCAACATTGTAGCTTACAGATCCCATAAGAAGAAGAAATGGCAGCAGCTTTGGGAATTTATGTCCTTAGATTTATAGACCATCTACCTCACCGTTGGGAGCGACTCTGGGCAGTATATAAATTTTGAATTATTCAGAAGACCATGAAAAGCGAAAATATAAGAGGAATTACTCCAGAGGTTGGGCAGTCATTTTTGTGGGGGTGGCTATTGAGTGTAGCATCTACTCAGGAGTAAGCTATGGAGAGGATGAGGATGAGCAAAGATATGTGGACCTAATGAGGTTGAGGAATCAGTGATCATGGCTGTATTCTGACATTTCCTTCCTTCCCTTCCTCCCTCTCTCCCTTTTCTTTTTCGTTCCTTCCTTCCTTCCCTTCCTCCCATTTTTCTTCTCTCCTTTTTTTCCTTCCTTCCTTGTTCCCTTCTTTTTCCTTCCTTCCTTCCTCCCTCTTTCCCTTCCTCCCTGCCTTTCTCATTCCCTCTTTTTCCTTCCTTCCTTCCTCCCTCCCTCCCTCTTTTCTTCCTTCCTTCCTTCTTTCCTTCCTTTCTTCTCTTCTGTCAACTCATAAAATAATTCTTTTAGAGAATTCCGACACCTTCCTTCCTTCCTTCCTTCCTTCCTTCCTTCCTTTCTTCCCTCCCTCTTTTCTTCCTTCCTCCTTCCTTCCTTCCTCCCTTTCTTCCCTCCCTCTTTCTTTTCCTTCCCTTCCTCCTCTTTCCTTCCTTCCTTGCTTGCTTCCTTCCTTCCTTCCTTCCTTCCTTCCTTCCTTCCTTCCCTTCTGTCAATTCATAAAATAATTCTATGGTCTTTTAGAGAATCCCGACACCTACCTACCTTCCTTCCTTCCTTCTTTCCTTCCTTCCTTCCTTCCTTCCTTCCTTCCTTCCTTCCTCCCTTCCTCTTTTCTTTCCTTCCTTCCTTCCTTCCTTCCTCCCTTTCTCCCTCCCTCTTTTCTTCCTTCCTTCCTTCCTCCCTTCCTCTTTCCTTCCTTCCTTCCTTCCTTCCTTCCTTCCTTCCTTCCTTCCCTTTTGTCAACTCATAAAATAATTCTATGGTCTTTTAGAGAATCCTGACACCTACCTTCCTTCCTTCCTTCCTTCCTTCCTTCCTTCCTTCCTTCCTTCCTTCCTTCCTTCCTTCCCCCTTCTTCTTTCCCTTCCCTTCCCTTCCTTTCCTCTTTTCCTTTTCTGTTCTGAATGCTTCTCTTTTTCCCAAGCTCCAGGGAAGGGCAAATAGCTCTTACCAAAAGTCCAAATTGTTTCCTTGCACGAGTTTTGAAATCAGGCCAAGAACAGCAAATGCCCATCCCTCGACCAGGGTCAATTACGTCGAGGGGGGTGGGGAGAAAGGCTGCACTATCACCCCTCAAACCTTGCTGTGCAGTGGAAGGATCAATGCCTCGGGGTCTTCTTCCCTACCGGATGCTTCATTGGATTGGCCAACCATCAACCCGCCCAACAGAATAACCTCGCTACACAGCCAGCTGTCGACACAAAAGCCTTTTTGTGGGGAAAAAAAAAAAAGAGGAAATTTCGCCGTTCGCAAAGTTCCTTGGATTCTCCAGATCCTGAGCCTCAGGTCCCAGCAGAAAGCTTCAAAAACTTGGCTTCCCGGCTGGCAGAATCTTCCATGGTGGAGTAGTAAGCCAAGAAGTCAATGTTTTGCAGGCTTTCTAGAGAGGCCCGATTCTGCGGATACGAGGCGGCCGCTTCTGGGTTTCAAAGTGGAAAAAGCAAGAGACGAAAGACAGAAGGAAGAAGGAGAGGAGGGAAAAAGAGAAGAAGAGAGGAGGAGGAGGAGGAGGAGGAGGAGGAGGAGGAGGAGGAAGAAGGAGAAGAAGAATTGTGTTGAAAAGTTACCTGATGTGGAAATTTTGCACGTTGACGTTCTTGTAAGGAGCAGTCTTCCTTTGGCACCACAGTAAGAGTCCTTCTTTGGCTGAAGTCTCTACAGAAAGAGAAAAAGGAGGCAATTGTGTTGCTCGAGTTGTGTTGTCGCCAAGGGCAAGTTCACAACATCGCACTCTAAGTCCAGGCAGAAAAGGATTGAACGGTATTTTTCAACCTTGGCTGGCTGGGGAATTCTGGGAGTTGAAGTCCACACATCCTAAAACAGCCAAAGTTGAACAAAAAAAACACCTGAGATGGAGCCAAATCTATAAACCTAAACGCAAATAAATCAAAGCCCACTGCGACCCCCCTCCCTTCCACAAAGAACAACATCTTTATACACGCATTCCTTGCGCCGAGAGAAGGATATTTTATTTCTCTTCCCCGCTATTTATATTCCACCCCAATCCCCAGTCTCTGGACGGGTTAGAAGAGATTGAAAACACACAAGGCGAAACCAGAGAAATAAAACAGATCCCAGGTAAGGCAGGTGCCAAAAAAAAAACAAGAGAACTGAAGGACCGCCTCCATGTGTCTGCAAACAGCCAGGATGGGGGGACGCTTGGGATCCCCCTCCCCAACCCCTGAATGGAAACCAGGTTGGGAAGGGGAGGCGGGGGAAGAGAGACGGCCTTTGGAGGTATTTTGCAGGATGAAGGCCAAATCAAGCCAGCATTCGAATCACAGCTGGCTGCAGAAGGCAACTAGCTGCTTAAAAGGAAGAAGAAGAGAAAGATTCAAGGAATTGGAAGAGAAAAAAGAGAAGAGACATTTGCAGAACAGATGGGAAAACCAAGAGGGAAGGGAAAGATCTTGTTTATTAAGCTCCATCCTTCCAGCTTTCTGCTCCCTTCTGCGCTCCAGATTCAATAAAGCCTACAATACAGGTAGTTTAGTTTAGTTTAGTTTAGTTTAGTTTAGTTTAGTTTAGTTTAGTTTAGTTTAGTTTAGTTTGTCATCGCACATCGTACAATGAAATTAAATACCATCTTCAGTGTACTATACAGTAGAATTCAATAGAGTTACTGCCCTGGGATAGAAGCTGTTTTTCAACCTGTTTGTCCTTGTTTTTATTACTGTCCTGTACCTTCTGCCAGATGATAATAGTTAAAAAAAAAGGGTGTGTGTGTGTGCCCAGGATGAGATGCATCTTTAAGGATGTTTTGAACTTTCTTAAGGCAGCAGGAGCTATAAAGCTCTTCCA
>CM019160.1:27168714-27218658 GCA_009733165.1 Naja naja | reverse complement strand
CCTCGAGATCAAACGCCGGAAGATTTCCGCTTCCTTGCCAACATCAAATCCCAGGGGAATCTCGCTTCGTCCAATGCAATGCAACCCCCACCGCAGCCAGGATTATGCCACCAGCAAAACAGTCCCTTTTTCAAATACGGAAGATGCGTTTGCAGAGGGCTGCGGTCTGGTGAACAAGCCCTCCAATTGTTTGGCTCTTTATTTATATTTTTATATTTATATTTATATTTATATATATCTATATATATGTAGGTCTTGGTGTATTCGGGTCTTGACCCAAATACACCAAGACCTACATACCTTTACCCGTGAAAATCTACGAAAACATCTATATATATCTATCTATATCTATATCTATATCTATATCTATATCTATCTATCTATCTATCTATCTATCTATCTATCTATCTATCTATCTATGTTCATTTTTTTCTTCTTTTGGACTTTTTAAAATTTTGGTTCCTGACCTTATATTTTAAAAAAAAAAGCTGAAGATTTTTTTAGTCCATTTCCCTGAAATCTCCAATTCTTAGGCTAAGCAGACCAATGGCTGATCAAATTATTATTATTATTTAAAAGACAGTTATTTCAAGCCTAGCTGTTGACTTGACTTTACCTAAGCATTTCCAGAGCATTTTTCAAAGTTAAAGGTTTGAAAGCCTGTTGTAAATGGCTTCTTCTGTTGAGCACTGTCTTGCTTTCTTATTTACTTTTCCATCGTACATTTTTAACAATTGGACGTTGTCTACAGATGTGCTGCTGATGTGCGGTAATAGACGCATAAACAAAAAACTTATTTATTTTCCAAACAGGAGGCTTGGAAAGTCTCAATCTGGAACAGGGTTTTTCAAACTTGGCCACTTTAAGAAATGTGGACTTCAACTCCTAGGATTCTGGGAGTTGAAGTCCACCCAGCTTAAAGGTGCATGGTGACTGGGGAATTCTGGGAGCTGAAGTCCACATAACTTCAAGCATGGTGACTGGGAATTCTGGGTGTTGAAGTCCATGCATAGGAACTGAGGAATTCTGGGAACTGAAGTCCACATAAATTCAAGCACGCTGGCTGGGGAATTCTGGGAGCTGAAATCCCTCAAACTTCAAGCACTTTTACTGAGGAATTCTGGGAACTGAAGTCCACACAACTTCAAGCACACTGGCTGGGGAATTCTGGGAGTTGAAGTCCACCCTTGATCTAGAACAGGGGGTCTTCAAACTTGACAGCTTTACTTGTGGACTTCAACTCCCAGAATTCCTCCTCCAGTCATGTTAGCTGAGGAATCCTGGGAGTTGAAGTCCACAAGTCTTAAAGTGGCCAAGTTTGAAGACCCTCCCCTTGGGTTTCCAATATTCTCTCCCCTTTTTTCCTCCCTTGCCTAGTTAATATTAAATTAATACTACCTTAGTGTTAAAGGAGACCTTCCTCTAAGATGCTTCAGGCTTTTCCAGTGCTAAGGCCCACCGGCTCTTCAGTGGACCCTCCCCCACAAATTAATGGAAGGAAAACGAGGAGGGCGATCTGCCCACCATCTGCGTGGGGAAGAGGTTTCCTTGCAGCAGGCTAGAGCCACTCTTTAGCTGCTTTGTAGTCCTCTGCCGGGTTTCTGGATCAAGCTTCTCTCCCCATCCCGCCCCCCCAAAAAGCCAGCATCCTGCAAAGGGGGCTCCAGAATCATCTAAAGGTGGGAGGGTAGAAATCATCTCCGCCACCCCGTTCACAAACCATGATGGCACACGGTGCACGGCGGCTCTGTGCAGGCCTGTTTCATTAACCTGAAAGGTCAGAAACAGCGATTCAGGAATAATCTGTCCATGTTGCTCGGCAACTGACATTTCCAGGACACGCGGTCTGGAAACAAAATGGTCAAGGGGCCCAGTGGTGGGATTCAATTTTTTTTTACTACCGGTTATTGTGTGCATGGCTTGGTGGGCGTGGCAGGGGAAGGTTACTGCAAAATCGCCATTCCCTCCCCACCCCACTAACCTGCTTTCCAGCTCCGTTCTCCTGTGCAGGGCAACCAAAGGAGACCCAGTCCATCAGCTGGGACTCAATGGGAGGCAGAGAAGAGATGGGGGCAGAGCCAGTCAGAGGTGGTACTTGCCGGTTCTCTGAACTACTCAAAATTTCCGCTACTGGTTCTCCAGAACTGGTTAGAACTGGCTGAATACCACCTCTGCTCCCTATCCCACTAACCTGCTTTCCAGCTCCATTCTCCTGTGCAGGGCAACCAAAGCAGACCCAGCCGATCAGCTGGGACTCAATGAGAGGCAGAGAAGAGATGGGGTTGGCGGGGCCGTCAGAGGTGGGATTTGCTGGTTCTGCGAACTACTCAAAATTTCTACTACCGGTTCTCCAGAACTGGTCTGAACCAGCTGAATCCCACCTCTGCAAGGGGTCAATGCTTTGTCCTCTCTCTCTCTCTCTCTCTCTCTCTCTCTCTCTCTCCCTCCCCTCTCTCTTTCCTTTTTTGGAAGAGGAGGGAGGTGGGTTAAATCAGGGAGCCAACAGGTATACCAAAGAGTCAAACCCTTCCCTCTTCCTCCTCCTCCTCTTCCCAAATTAGCTTCCAGAATAATTGCAGGACTGGGATGGTTTGGCAGAGAGCCACCACCACCACCCATTCACTGCCCCAGTGGGAGGGTCAGCCAGGTTGGGCATGGGGGCGTTACAGGCTCTTTAAAGCATCTTCCTTTTTTCTAAAAACAAAAAAACAAAAAAACCAGCAACTTCCAACTTCCTGCTGAGATGCTAAAAGGGAAGCGGGAATCGAACAGGGAACCAAAGAAGCTTCGAGACGCTGACTTATTTTGGGAGAATTATGGTTTGTTTGGTTTTTGGGAAGCAGGTTGGGCGAAAGCATCCTGCTGTGTTGGGTGGGAGGAACCGGCAGGGATAGGAAGGGGGTGTGGCGGGGAGGTCACCCTCCTTTAAATACCAACAAACCAGGTTCCAACCGTGATCTCAGCGGCCACAGCATGGATGGGGAGAAAGGTGAGGATTAAAAGGATACCCGCCTTCCTTTGCAGCCCAAAATACCCAGAAATGCCCCCCGATTCGAACTCAGGTGACAAGTTCTGTGCAGGCACCAAAATTCGAAATGCACCACCGGTATAAAAGACCAAGGAGAGGAAGACGTGCCGAAGTCAAGTCGATGGAGATTCTCCACCATCCAAGTTATGGTTATGTCAAAAGTTATGGCTACATTTTTTTTTCTTTTTCCAAAAGGCAACTTGCACATTTCTTGGCTTTTAATTTTTATTTTTTTTAAATGCTTTGCTTCTCATCCAGCTTCTCTAGTCTGAAAGTTATTAGTTATTAGAAGTGAAGGAGCTGCTTGATGAGAAGCGAAATGTTTTCCAAGGAAAAAAACAACAGCAAGGAAGTCCAGTCGGGACATGCTGAAGTCACCCACCAATGGCAGCAGAAATGAGGGGCACCTAAGAGGCACCCAACATTCAACCTGGTGCCCTCTGCAAATACTGACAGGTGCCTGGCTGCATCAAAGTGCCTCCGTAGGGTTGAAGCATCATGCCTCTGAAGTGCAAGTTTTAACTCTGGTGGAAGCCCACTTACAGGAAGTCCTCAAGTTAAACCATTTGTTTAGTGACTGTTCGAATTCACAGTGGCACTGAAAAAAAATATGACATGTCTGCTTTTCACACTTAACGACGGTTGCAGCATCTCCGTAGTCACGTGATCAAAATTTGGGTGCTTGGCAACTGCCATGGGTCTGTCTGTCTACCTGTTCTTTCTACATATCTCTGTTCTATCTATTCTATATCTATTCTATCTGTTTTATCTATCTGTCTGTTCTATCTACCTACCTATCTACCTATCTACCTATCTATCTATCATCTATCTACCTACCTACCAATCATCTATCTATCTATCTGTCTGTCTATCTATTATCTATCTACCTATCTACCTACCTATCTACCTACCTACCTATCAATCATCTATCTAATCTAGCTACCTACCTACCTACCTATCAATCATCTATCTATCATCTATCTATCTATCTATCTATCATCTATCTACCTACCTATCTACCAATCATCTATCTATCTGTCTATTATCTATCTACCTATCTACCTATCTACCTACCTATCAATCATCCACCTATCTATCTATCTAATCTATCTATCTACCTACCTACCTATCAATCATCTATCATCATCTATCTATCTATTTATCTATCTATCTATTTATCTATCATCTGTCTAATTCAGCGGTCTTCAAACTTGACAGCTTTAGGACTTGTGGACTTCAACTCCCAAAAATTCCTCCTCTAGTCATGTTAGCTCAGGAATTCTGGGAGTTGAAGCCCACAAATCTTAAACTTGCCAAGTTGGAAGAGCCTTGATCTAATTCATTGGCCACCCATCTTATCAGAGGGTAGCTCTGGGAAACTTACAATACTAAATCTATATATTTAAAAGAAAATACCACTCACGCATCATCACAAAATCTCCAGAACTGTAAAGCCTACAAACTTGAAATTTGGCCATATGTTCCTCTTGGCTTCTAGGGGCTCGCTAAGAAAGGATTTTTCCAGATGACCACCAGAGCATTTAGAGTATTTCCTATATTGTTATTATTAACATGCTCTGATGCTAAGGAGTTCTACTCCCTCTCCCCACCTGAAAAAAAGAAATCTCTTCCAAATGCAAAACACAAGCAGAGGAGGAGTTTCAGTTTCAAGACGCAACTCACTTAACAACTGTCTTGCCTCGTGACAAGAAACGTTCGGCTCCACTGTGGTCGTAAGTCAAGGACTACCTGTACTTGAGACCTAATGAAAGAGGAGTCAACATGGCATTCCCAAGGGAGCCCCCCGCCCCAAAGGTCTTCCTTCTGAGAGCATCTCCAGTTTACACTCCGCTTCTGACGCCGCTTAAAGGGTCTTTTTGCACTTCTATATTTACATTTTGGCTAAAAGCAAAGCATCCTAATTTCTGTTCCGGTTCGGATCTTCGCAGCAATCTGCGGTCCCAACGCTTAATGCTGGCTTCCAACTTCAGATCAACCACAGCTAAATGTGTAAACGCATTCGAAACTTCTAAAACTGCCTTTTCCTTCTAAAATTAAATCCCCCGGGCCTCACAACTCAACTCTCCCTCCGCTGAGGAACCAGGCACGTCCTGTGCTCAACCAGAAAATACCAAATTAAGGGAAGGGGGTGGGAGGCAAACCGCATGCTTCCCAAAGATTAACTAGGAGAGAGGCCTTTCTCAACTCAGGTCCTGCACTGGCCCCCATTGAAAAAACCCGGAAGGACAGCAGGTTAGGAAAGGCTCAGTCTCCAGTAAAAGCCTGGGAAATTTAAGATGGTAAATCAAGGTTTGAGCCGAGAACATGCCAGTTTTTTGAAGAAGGCCAAGTTAAAAAAAAATAGGCACCAATAAAGGAGATTTTTTTTAAAATTCATATTTATATGCCGCCCTTCTCCGGAGACTCAGGGCGGCTTACAATCTTTGGAGCACAACCCAATGCGCTCAGCAATAGCCTTCATTCCATTGTATATGCCTGCTTATTACTAAGCGGCATTTTTACAAGGTCAGCTTATTGCCCCCAACAATCTTGGGTCCTCAATTTACCTACCCCGAGAGGATGGAAGGCTGAGTCAACCTTGAGCCTGGTGGGATTCGAGCCTGCAGTAATTGTAGGCAGCTGGAACTAAGTGCTAGGCGTTTAACAGCCTGCACCACCAAGGCTCAGGGTAGCACAGGATTGAAATGAGGGGCCCTTGGTGCTCTCCGAGCCTGGAGGTTTTCACGCGGACGTTTCACTATCCAGCTAGGGTACGTGATCAGCGCACCGATGATGTGAGAATGAAATGTCTGCAAGACAAATCAATGTAGAACAATTATTAATCAGTGGAACGACTTGCCTCCAGAAGTTGTGGGTGCTCCGACACTGGAAGTTTTTATGAAGAGATTGGACAACCATTTGGCTGACGTGGTGTAGGGTTTCCTGCCTAGGCAGGGGGCTGGACTAGAAGACCTCCACGGTCCCTTCCAACTCTGTTATTCTATTCTAAAACAATGAAGCTCGAATTCTTTTCACCCCACATAAAACCATGAAATATGGACAGGATGTTCTTCTTTCCCTCTTACATACCAAACAAGCAAATGCATTTGGTTTAGTGGTTAAGATGCTAGGCCAGTGGTGGCTAACCTTTTTGGGCTCCTGTGCCAAAAATTGTGCAAGCGCTTGCACTTGCGCGTGCTCGCGTGCCAGCACCCAGAAGCCAATGCGTGTGCCCTCCGACACCCCCTGCGTATGCGTGCCCAATCCCCCCCTTACCTGCACTGCACCTCACAACTGATTTTCGGCCTCTGCAGGCTTTGCAGGCCGAACAATAGGCCCATTTCGTCACTTCCGGTGTTTACAGGAAGTGATGAAACAGGATGAAACAGGCCTATTATTCGGCCTCCAAAGCCTGCAGAGGCTCTTTTCAAGCCCTTTGGGAGGCCGAAAAAGGCCTAAAACTGGCCGAAAATCAGCTGTGAGGCACGCATGCGTAGAGAGGTAAGTTTGCCTGCAGCTTGCATACCGACACAAATGGCTCTGCGTGCCACTTGTGGTTCGCCATCACGGTGCTAGGCTAGAAACAAGGAGACATGAGTTCTAGTCCTGACATAGCCACAAAAACCCAGCTGGATGACTCTGGACCAGTCACAGGGAGGTGCTGACTTCTAGTCCCTCCTTAGGCATGAAATCCTGCTTGTGTGACCTTGGGGCAGTCCCACACTCTCTCAGCCCAACACACCTCACAGGGTTGTTGTGGTGGCAGGAGAGGACGGTCTGTTGGCTATGTTTGCCGCCTTGACTTATTTGTAAAGATAATAAAGGTGTGGTACAAATAAATAGACATCTCAGTCCAGTCAGGAGATTCCATCTTTGGTCATGGGGGGGAGAGGTGTTACCCGCCATGGATAGGGCACGGAACCTGGGGATCCTCCTGGATTCACGGCTCAGGCTGGAGGAGCAGGTGGGAGCCGTGGCCAGGGGGGCCTTTGCCCAGGTCCGGCTGGTTCGCCAGTGCGCCCATATCTGGACCGAGATGCCCTGCGCGGTCACTCAGGCACTTGTCACCGACTGACTACTCCAATGCTCTCTATCTAGGACTGCCCTTGCATACCATCCGGAGGCTTCAGCTGGTGCAGAATGCTGCCGGGTTGTGATGGGAGTTTCCGTTCTCCCATGTTCGCCCTCCTGCGTGGTTTGCATTGGTTGCTGGTTGCCCTCCCAGTGAGATTCAAGGTTTTGGTACTGACATTCAAAGTCCTCGAGACATGGGTCCGGTTATTCTGGGGAGCGTCTACTGCCGCATAAACATCCGCCTATGCGGCGCGCTGGCAGGGGACTCTCGGCGTGCCGTCGACTCAATGTTACTTGGCAGTGGCGGGGGAGGGCCCTCTGTGGTGGCTCCATGGAATCAACTACCTCTGGGGCTCGCCTGGCCCCGATCTTGCACCTTCGCCATGACCTGAAAACCTGGCTTTTCAGCAGGCTGCTTTGTGCTGACTCCTCTTTGGGGCGGGGGGTTGTTTTATACTCTGTTTTTAGTAATTTGGCTTGTTGGATTTAATTCTATTTTAGATAACTATTTATTGTGTTGGTTTTATTGTGAGCTGTCCCGAGTCCGTTCGGAGAGGGCGTGTACAAGTCAAACAAACAAACAAACAAATATACCAAAGAAGGTCAAGGCAGGCAATTCTTGAGTTTCTTCCTCACTCTTTCCTGTTCTCCGGGATTAAGCCCACAATTTGTTTACAGCCTCTGCAAAGCTTCCCCCAAGGTCATCTCTGTGTCCTCCACAGAGGGAGACGTCACAAAGGCGGCACCCACCTTACGTCTAGCAACCCTCTGACCTTCTTCTCCAAACCAAGAAGACTCATGAGAGGAACACAACAGAAGCTTCTCCAAGGATCATGTCCAAAGCCCCAAAAGAAGAGTCTTATAGCAAAGGTGGGCAACTACAGTCCCTCCTTTAGACCTGTGGACTTCAAACTCCCAGGATTCCTGAGCTGGCTAGCTCAGGAATTCTGAGAGTTGAAGTCCACAGGTCGTAAAGGGACCATAGTTGCCCACTTCTGATCCTCCAGGATGAACAGGATGAGACCATAACTTGGTCCTCAACACCAATAAGACCAAGGAGCTTATAGTGGATTATAGAAGGAGCAGATCAGACATTCAGCCCTTGCTTATCAAGAGAGACCGAGTGGAGCAAGTGGCCAGTTTTAAGTTTCTGGGTGTTACCCTAAAAGAGGACCTGACCTGGGGTGCTTACATTGCAGCCCTGGTCAAAAGGGCCCAGCAGAGATTATACTACCTGAGACTTCTCAGAAAACAACAACTGAATGGAAAACTGCTGGTGACCTTCTACCACTGCACCATAGAGAGTATTTTAACTTACTGCACCTGTGTCTGGTTTGCCAATTGCACAGTGGCAGATAGGACAGCACTCCAGAGGGTTAAGGTCATTGCCCAGAGGATCATGGGTTGCCCTCTCCCCTCTTTGGAAGAGCTTTATAGCTCCCGCTGCCTTAAGAAAGTTCAAAACATCCTCAAAGACCCATCTCATCCTGAGCTCCCTTTTTTTGAACTATTACCACCTGGCAGATGGTACAGAATAATAAAAACAAGGACAAACAGGCTGAAAAACAGCTTCTATCCCAGGGCAGTAACTCTATTGGATTCTGCTGTATAGTGCAATACCAATGCAATATCAGGGGTTTTCCATTCAATTGTAGAGAATGCGAAGGATGTGTGTTTGTGTTTATTTTCATAGTCATAAATTGTATACGGAAGATGGTATTTAATTTCGCTGTACGAGGTGCAATGAGAATAAAGTAAACTAAAACTTCTCGATGACTATTTAAACATGCCAAGACCTAACACTCTCAAAACCCAGGATTAGCTCCTCTGGACCAAGCCAAGGCCCAAAGCTACGCTCAATTATCGTTTATACCTTCACATTCCTCTCGCCTACCAGACCAGGAACGCCCACCCAACCCAGTTACTTAAACCAGAGTCCAGAGTCCATGAAACTTTCCGCAGAAAGGAAATAATATATCTCAAGGCAGATCCTGGACTTTTAATAAAGCAGGTGGGAAGCGGCCAGGGCAGAAAAAAATGCCAAATGTTCAGTGCCAAAGGCCCGCTGGGGAGCCGATCCACCGTAAGGCGTGAAGCAGCCTTGTTTGCAAAATCTGACCTCTAAATTCCATTTAAAAAGGAAAAAAAGGAAAAGAAAACAAACAGGAAGGGAGGTGTCAACCTTCCAGGGTTAGTAGCATGTCCATAAGTGGAATAAAAAAGTACCAGGCTATGACAAAGCCTAAAAAAAAACACAGAAAACCAGGGCTGATGACTAATGGTGGATGAATTTGACCGAGAAGAGGTCATATATGGTACTGGAGTGTCACCTCCTCTTAATCACAACTGGTGGGGTGTGGAAGAGAACAGGGACTTCCCAGACCAGTAGCTATGATTCCTATGCAGGTTCAGAAACCGGAACAATGTCCCGGGAGCAGGGGGGAAATTCAACCACAGGCAGTCCTCAACTTACCGACTAGAATTGAGTCTCAAATTTCTGTTGTTAAATGAGGGATTTGTGAAGTGACTTTTGGCCCATTTTACGACAACTGTGCAAAAATGAGTACATTAACATTAGCAATTAGACAGCAAGAAGAGAAAGAATATTTTAAGATATGTGATTTGCTTTTCACAATGGTTAGGCAGAAAAGTAGAAAACTGAAGTATAATTCAATAGTAATGATACGTTATAATGGATTATTATAGAATGACTCTCCATGTGAATTAAAATTGGCAAGAACTGAGATTTGCTCTAATGTGGATTTGAAGCTAAAAGTTAATGATGGTGTAATAATAATAATATAATATGACATGGGAAGTTGATTAATGTAATATGAATGTAAATTTTAATCCAAGAGGAAAAGACTATACATATTGTGCACGAGAATTATGTGCCAACCGACATGCTGTACAATTGAAAGACGGTTTTGTTTTGTTGTTTTATGTTTGTACTTGTCTATGTTTGTTGTTAAAAATAAAAAACTTTATATATATACATATAAAAAGACAATTTTGTATCCCAGTTGACTTGCCGCAGTTCTTAAATTAATAACGCGGTTGTTAAGTGAACCTGGTTTCCCCACCGACTTGGCTTGTCGGAAAGATTGCAAAAGGAGACCACAGGACTCCGGGATACTATGACTGTCGTAAATGTGAATCAGCTGTCAAGCATCCGAATGCAAATCAAGGGAGCATGGGGACGCCGCAACAGTTGTTAAGTGTGAAAAACGGTCCTACGTCACTTTTTTTCAGCGCCGTTGTAAACTTCAAACAGTCACTAAATGAACTGTTGTAAGTTGTGGGCTACATCTATGTGTAAAGTTGTAGAAAGTCCCCAGAACGGAAAGACTGCTGTTCTTGTTATGGCAAACCACATGGTTGGTTTCATTGCCATTCCTTATGACAAGTGAAGGATTTATTCAGGAAACCGTTCCAAAACTTACTGATATGTTAGGGCAGTGGGAGTTAACCTTTTTGGCACCAAGTGCCCAAAGCGCCACACACACACACACACACACGTGCCCTGCCCCCTGCGCATGACCCCCTTGCACTCCCTGCACGTGTGTGACCCCCCGCGCATGCATGTGCGACTTCAGTGCATGCCCCTGCCCCCCCCATGCATGCACGGCAGAGATCTGAAGACCGTCTGGCCGGCAGAAGGTGCATGCATGCACGTGCGCAGCGGAGCTGAGCTGGGGTGATGGCTCACGTGCCCAGAGAGGGCGCCGTATGTTTGCATTACGGTCTTAGAGTGTCGAACTCAAGGCCCGCGACTGAATCTGGCCCGTGGGGTGCTTAGATCTGGCCCACAGGGACACCCTGGAAACAGCAAAGGACTGGCCCACCGTGCATCTGCCAGAGAAAACAGAGCTCAGGAGGGCTGAGCCACAGCCAAAAACAGAGCGCAGCCTCCCAAGCTCTGTTTTCGCTGACAGAGGGCTGCGGGAGGCTATCGCAACCGAAAATGGAGCTCGGGAGCCCGTTTTCACTAGCAGAACCCTCCAACAGACGCCCCTGACACAAGTGAGATCAAGTTGGCCATGCCCCCCCGCACCCCACTCCACGGTCAAACACAACCCTAGTATGGCCCTCAATGAAATCAAGTTTGACACCCCTGTCCCAGTTTTGGGACGGCTGAAGGGATGTAAACGTCATACAAATATTTACAGTTGTTACCAAAATCAAAAGCGATGGCCAGGAAGGAGGCTGGTTATGAAGAGAGCTCCCCATCCTTGCCACATGAGGAATGTGCGGGGGTGGAAGGAAGAGAATGGCTTACACATCCACAGGCGCGCACGCACACACACGCGCACACACATACAGACACAAAACGTACAAACCTAGATGTCTAACGTAAGGGAGCAGATCTGCTGTTACTTGTCTCCTTCCCTGGAAGAAAAAGGAGAAGTCAGGAGATGAATCACAAGGAAGTGAGGAAACGTGTT
Source organism: Naja naja (assembly GCA_009733165.1). Classification (NCBI taxonomy): domain Eukaryota; kingdom Metazoa; phylum Chordata; class Lepidosauria; order Squamata; family Elapidae; genus Naja; species Naja naja. The sequence continues at coordinate 27,207,111 of CM019160.1, read as the reverse complement.
GGATGCCAGGCTGAGTTTCGGTGGCCAAAAATCTTGGTCCCCACCTCCGGTCTCCTCCGGCTTATGGACCAAGCCAGAATCTCCACCAGCGTTTAAGTGGGATCTATTTGCAGTCCCAAGAACCACGCGGTCACCTCTGGACTGAGGACAGCGGAAGCACCCCATCCAAGTGTCAACACCCCAAACTCATTCGCTGACGGGACCCTAACCTGGCTTAAGAACCGGGGGGGAAAAAGATTGCAAGATTGGACGCAGCTTGTTTAACAGATCGCCTTGCTTAGCCATGGAAATTTGGGGTCTTACCACTGTGGTCGTAAACCCGAGGACTACCTGGCGCTTCAACCTAGCTTGATCTGCAATACTTTCGACGTTATCCAAAGCAAGTCTACTCACATAGATGGGTATTTTTTTGCAGCCTGCTATATAACAGCTGTGACATACTGAGGTCATCCTTCTTGCAAGGAACAAATTGAAGAGTCGTCTTACATTTTGCTGCAGATATTCCTATCCCCCCCCCAGTTGCTTTCCCCCACCCACCCCCCTGATAGGAGTGTGCAAGTTGTGTGTGCAAACACACGCCCCACTTCCACAAGAAGACGCTTTGATTCGCGGAAGGAGAAACGGGATTCTTCAGCCAGCAACCGATGATGAATCACAATGTGACCAGAGATCCTTCCAATTAGGATTTGGGACATCCAGTGCACAGATAAACCATAAACCGCTCGATCGGCCTTCCTCTGTGGAATTGTTCCAAGAGATTTAAAATAGGGGGAGGTTCCACCCTTGGCAATTTTAAGACCTGTGGACTTCAACTCCCAGAATTCCCTATCCTGCATTCATTATCCAGATGGCTTTCATGCCTAAGACAGAACTAGAACTCCCAGTCTCCTGGTGAGTGGCCCAAAGTCACCCAGCCAGCTTTCATGTCTAAGGCAGAACTAGAATTCCCAGTCTCCTGGTGAGCGGTCCAAAGTCACCCAGCCAGCATTCATGCCTAAGACAGAACTAGAACTCCCAGTCTCCTGGTGATTGGCCCAAAGTCACCCAGCCAGCTTTCATGCCTGAGGTGGAGCTACAACTCCTAGTCAGTGATTGGCCCAAAGTCACCCAGCCAGCCAGCTTTCATGCCAAAAGTGGGACTAGAACTCACTGTCTCCTGGTGTCTTAACAACTAGACCAAACTGCTTATGGTCAGGGCTACATTTACCCCTCCCCTCCTCCAAACCTATGTGCGTGGCTCAATACAAGGCATCAGGCCAAGCGCCTGACTTCACATCACTCCTTGCAGGAAGCATTTTGGATTTCCGGTAATCTGCACAGCAGGATGAGCAAAGACTCAACCGAGGGCCACTCTTGTCTCAACAGAGTTCACCTCCTCTTTCATTTGGTAGGGGGCCAGGGGCAAGCCAGGGGCAAGCCAGGATGGACTCTTTGCTGGCTGAGGAATTCTGGGAGTTGAAGTCCACCGCTCTTCAAGCTGCCAAGGTGGAGAAACACTGCAGTAGGGCACCCTACTACAACATCAACGCTACCACTCCCTTCTCTGGCCTCGGATTTGACAACCGGATGGGGCTTAGGCTGCGACGCCGAAGAGGACCATGCTGGATGTGGCCCACAACCATGGTTTATTTCAGGGGTCAGCAACTTTAAACACTGAAAGAGCCACCTAACACTCCCTGTTCAATTCTGGAGCTGACCAGAAGTCCGGTTTCCCCACCATAGAGTCTCCTTCTAGCGTGGCATCCTTTTTCCTCTGCCGACCGGAAGTCTGGTTCCCCCACCATAGAGCCTCCTCCTAGCACGGTGTCCTTTTCCCCCTACCTGTCCTAACCAAAAGCCCTATCAATTGTGGAGCCGACCAGTAACAGGCAGACGCAGCAGAGGGATGGAAGAGCCACATGCGGCTCCAGAGTCGCAGGTTGCTGACTCCTACAGCAGAGTCCATAGGCAGAAAGGGACTTTTGTTGCAACAACATTCAGATTCCTGACACTGCTGTGTGTATATATCCGTGATGGCGAACCTATGGCACACATGCCAAAGGTGGTATGCAGACCCTTCTCTGTGGGCACGCTCTTGTCATCGTCTACTGCTCTTCTGGTTTCTGGCGCACAGAACCTCTCTGTGGGCATGCGCGCTGGCCAGCTGGTCTTCGTGGGCACTGGAGCGCCTGAGAACAGTCCGAAAAACAGCCAAAAAACAGGCCGTTTTCACACATGCACACACATTCCAGTTTGGGCACTCAGTGCCAAAAAGGTTCACGATCGCTGGCATATATATTTGCAGTTTGTGCCTTGGTCCTACAGATCCAAGCCAGGAGAAAATCCAGGCGGTCACATCAAACGCAGTTGAAATGGATCCCAGAGCAGACTGATATATATATTTTTTTTATCTTGGTCCATCGCCATCCCTACCGAAGCTACACAGACTTAATCTTCTCCCGGACCGGTTTCCAAAACAGGACAGTAGGAAAAAACCAGAGGCTGGTTGGACCAGCTCTGCTTAAGAACATACCGGTTTCCCAGAGGAAGTTCTCAGAAACAGAGCAAAAAATGGCTGGGAACAGAAAACCCCACCTGCAAAACCTCTGTGCCCACAAAATGGTTCTTCTTTTAAAGCTGTGGCGCTCTTGCAGGAAAACCACAAGCATTAAAACTGCAGCTTGCTTCTTTTAGCAAAAATGCTTTTTGAAAAAAGGGGGGGGGGATTTCTCAGCCAGATACAGGTTGCTCTCGACTTACGACCACAATTGAGCCCAGGTATTTCCCGTTGCTAAGCAAGTTAAATGAGTTCCTCCCCGTCGTTCCTGCGGAGTTAAGCAAATCATGCAGTTAAGTGACATGGTCTTTTAAGTGAATCTGGTTTCCCCACGGAGTTTGCTTGCCAGGAGGTTGCAAAAGGAGACTCCCGGCAACTGTCATAAATACGAGTCAGTGGCCAAGTTATCTGGAAATATGATCACGTGACCATGGAGTTGCTACACCGGTTGGGTGGAAAATGGTCACAAATGAACTTTTTTCAGTCCCATTCTTGGCCTTAATGGGATCGAGGGCCTTAGAGAGGAACTCGAGGGAAAAGCCACTGAGAATTCCCATCATTCTTCTGCCTTATTAGGGCTGCAGAAGCGTGTAATTTGGTTTTGTTCTGAGCGAGAGAGATTTAGGAGGGGGAGCGTCAGCAGGAAGCAGCTTTGAGGAGGGGGCGGGGTGGGGTGGGAAGCATGGAAAACAGAAGCTGGGTGGCAGAGATCAATCCCAAGCAGCTGGCCAGCCAGGCCCGGGCAGCACTACTCTTCCCCAAATGCCGGAATGTCTCAAGGTGTGGGCAGGTGCGTGCCGCTTTGAAGAACCTCTTTGGAAGACTCTTGAAAAGAGAGGCGGTGAGACGCACCCTTCCCCGTTTCAAACCCAGCATGCTGAAACTAAAAAATAAACATCACAGGCCTGGTGTTGTAACTCCAGCCACTTTCAGATCAGGCGGACTTCAACTCCCAGAATTCCTCCTCTAGTCATGTTAGCTGAGGAATTCTGGGAGTTGAAGTCCACAAGTTTGGAGACCTCTGACGTAGAAAATGGAGACCTTTGAGATTTCAGGCTTCACAGGCCCTAAAGCAGGGGTCGGCAACCTTAAATACCCAAAGAGCCGCAAAGGCCCTAACCGGAAGCCCCCCTGTTCAATTCTGGCGCCGACCAGACTCTATGGTGGTTCCCCCAACCATAGAGTCTCCTCCTAGTGTGGCATCCTTTTTCCTGTACCTGTCCTAACCAAAAGCCCTATCAATTGTGGAGCCAACTAGCAACAGGGATGAGAGAGCCACATGCGGCTCTAGAGCCACAGGCTGCTGACCGCCTTAAAGGAAGGGATATGTTACTGGAAAGATGAGAGGTTGAGTTCCCCAACAGCCAGCCCAGGGGTGTCTGGAAAGGATGGGCGTGATAATCCAGCTCCATTGGGAGGTCACAAGTTGGCAAAGGTTGCCCTAAAGTTTGGCAGTGCTCTCTAGATCACTGTTTTTCAAACTTGGTGACTTTAAGATAGGTGGACTTCAACTCCCAGAACTGTTGGCTGGGGAATTCTGGGAGTTGAAGTCCACCTATTTCCCTTCCTCCTCCACCCCCCCCCCAAAAAAAAAATTACTGGAATTTTATTTGCTTCAGGCTTATGAATTGCAACCAAAGACATTGTGCAAAGAAAGCAACGATTGAGTACACTTTGAGGAAAGGTATAACAAACCATAAATGGTAGCACAAAAGAATCTGATGCAAAAAAAAGCCATTCATTATAATATAATCGTAGGAGCGGGATACCTGCGAGACCGCCTTCTGTGACCTCATGCCTCCCAGCGCCCAGTTAGATCTCACAGGGAGGGCTTGCTCCGGATACCGTTGGCCAGGCAATGTCGGCCGGCGGGTCCACGGGCTAGGGCCTTCTCTGTAGCGGCGCCGTCCCTCTGGAATATGCTCCCCGCGGACATTAGAACCATCCCAAATCTACTTGCCTTCCGCAAAGCCGTTAAGACCTGGCCTTGTCGGAGGGCATGGTATTGAGATCTTGAGATTTTGCTTTTCCCCCGTGTATGTTTTGGATTGGTATGAATGAGTTTCTTGTTTTTATATTGTATAGAAATTTTTATCCTTTTGTACACCACCTCGAGTTCCCCTTTGGGGGAAGTGAGGCAGGATATAAATCAAATAAATAAATAAATAAATAAATAAATACATAAATAAATAAATAAATAAATAAATACATAAATACATAAATACATAAATACATAAATACATAAATACATAAATAAATATAACAGCATTTTAAATCTAACTTTTTATAATCAAGGGGGGGGAAGAGGGGGGAGGAAGTAAAGTTTACACTAGACATAAATTTATCTTCAAGTCCGCAAGGTTCTTCAAATGGACTCCCTAAATCTTGGAGATGGACCAGGCTGACTCTAAGCAAGGAGCGTAAGGGGGAATCCTAAGGTTGAGCACCCGAAACCAACCTACATCTCCCCCCTCACTTCTGGGTCATCCACGCAACAGGCTGGATTATAACTCCCCTACAAACCAACTTTGGGAGTTGGTGGTCCCACACACCTGGGAGAAAGCCTGGCTGAAGTGGGACCACTCCGTTTGGGCTTCCTACTTTCCCCGTCCTTGATAAATGTGGCAACCTTGGAGTTCTTTCTAACCTGTCTCTGGCTACGCTACTTCATGCCCTTCCCTGCCTTTCACCCAGTCACTGATCTGTGCAAAGAACTATGAATCATGGTCAGAAAGAGCTTGAGGAAAGGGAAGGACATCCCATTCACCTTTTTCAAGGCAATTGTTCCTCTTGGGGCTTGCTGCAATTTTGCAAACCCCGCTAGTTTCCCACAAGCAGGCAACACCTCCGCTTCTCACAGGGTAGGGTTACATAATCCCCAGCCCTTTGAAAACCGAGATAATGATCAGGATCTATGATGCGATGTGGCCTACAGCAGCATTTCTCAACCTGAGCAAGCTTCAAGATAGGTGGACTTTAATTCCCAGAACTCTCCACCCATCACGGATGGACTTCAGCTCCCATGCTGCACGGTGAATGGTGAGAGCTGAAGTCGACAACTCTTCCAAGTTGTTCAGGCCCAGCTACGGTGGCCTACAGGAACACAGGCTGGATCAGAATGGAGATGTTTTGGTTCTCATTCTCGGCAGGCAGGCAGGCAGCAGGCAGGCAGGCAGGGGAATGAGAAGAAGGAAGGAAGGAAGGAAGGAAGGAAGGAAGGAAGGAAGGAAGGAAGGAAGGAAGGAAGGAAGGAAGGAAGGAAGTTGTCCTACACCATCCAACTACCATTTGGTATTCTCCAGATGTGCTAGACTACAACTCTCAAGATTCCTACTTAATAAAACCACATGGAAAGCATCAACTGCGGTGACATTTCTTAGCAGTTACAAGAACAGAACTCTGACTGCCTCCTCTCCATTTAGGCACACATGCATATAAAATATTGCAGGTCCTTCAACGGATAACCCCTAACCGAGCAAGTCTTAAAACCTCTTTCTCCACGCAGACAGGATGCACACAACCCCTCAAAGCACATTGGGGCAAGTGCTAGAGGCCATGGCTTCTTTCGTAATGTCAATTTTGCTTTCCATTTCTTTCCTGACAGGGTGGAGAGCGGCCCGGCCTTCGGCCTCCGGAGCCAGAATCTCTCCCACACAATGGGACTTCCGAGTGCCAGGCTAAGCTTTCAGCAAGTTTATTCTTGCATCGAGCTGCTCTTAAGTGCCACTTGTAATGAAGCCGACCTCTGACTCCCTCTCACGTGCTGAAAGCACGAAGGCTTGGAACAGCTGAACGAGTGCAATTCCGCCATCTAAAAATTCAAATATCAATGCCCGGTATGAAATGTTTAAGGATCTTTGGTGCCAAGATGCACAGACCATGGTCTAAGGTTGGCTCAGCCTTCCATCCTCCCGAGGTGGGTCAAATGGGGACCCAGATTGTTGGGGGCAAGAGGCTGGCTCTATAAATCGCTTAGAGAGCCCTGTAAAAGCCCTGTGAAGTTTAAGTGCTATTGCTATCTTCCTTCCTTCCTTCCTTCCTTCCTTCCTTCCTTCCTTCCTTCTCTCTGAACCTTTGTCCTTCCTTCCTTCTCTGATCCTTCCTTCTTCTATCTCTCTGATCCTTCCTTCCTTCTCTGAACCTTTCTCCTTCCTTCCTTCTTTGATCCTTCCCTCTCTGATCTCTTCCTTTCTTTCCTTCCTTCTCTCTGAACCTTTCTCCTCCCTCCCTTCTCTGATCCTTCCTTCTTCTATCTCTTTGATTCTTCCTTCTCTGATCCTTCCTTCTTCTCTCTCTCTGATCCTTCCTTCCCTTCTCCTTCCTTCCTTCCTTCCTTCCTTCCTTCCTTGTTAGAATACAGTATTGCAGGCTGACTCTGCTCATTGCCAGCAGTTTGATCGTGACCAGTTCAAGGTTGACTCAGTTTTCCGTCCTTCCAAGGTGGGTCAAATGAGGACCTAGATTGTTGGGGGCAAGAGGCTGACTCAGTGTAAGCCACTTAGGGAGGGCTGTAAAAGCACGGTAAAGCGGTATATTCCTGGCTGGGGAATTCTGGGAGTTGAAGTCCACCCATCTTAAAAGTTACCACGGTCAAGAAACGTGTTTTAAAAGGACACTAATTCACCGTGGCTTTCTGAAACTTACGGAGAGCTGTCTAAAAACACCGTCTAAGGGTTCAAGATTCCCCCAACTTGGTGACATGCTTGCTGGGGAATTCTGGGAATTGAAGTCCACACTATCTTAAACTTGCCCATGTTAGGGGAAATAAAATCTGCTGGCTACATTCAACGGAACCCTAAACTGACCGCTGCAAATAACTTTTTGCTTTTCCCAAACTTCTCCATCGCTCCCTGCCCCCTTTAAAAGGAATTCTACATCCTTTCCAAGATGGGGTTACTGGCTCTAAAAATAGTTTAATTATTGACAAAGCTATACCATGGGAAGTCAAAAGCTAAACTTGTTTGCTTGGGTAAGTGGGGGAGGGAGGAGGAGGCAGAAGGAAACAGAGAAGGGGAGAAATTGGGATTTAGTTACCAGGCGCTCTGCAGAAACACTGTTTTGAATTATACATCCGGCCATGAAAATTTTAGTAGCCACCCCCTTCAGCTCCGCTGGTTGCGAGAAACAAACCATCCAGGATGGCCTAAGAGACAAGCTAAGGCTTGTCTGAGCAAAATATGTACTGTCATATGCTGTTTGCTTAGAAGTGGCTTGTCAAGCAAGGATGAAGCCACGGAGCTCCAAAAATAATGCTAGTAACCGGGCAGAAAATGCCGGCAACCATCATTTCTTTAAGGTGTGCATGCGAAGATGCGGGAAGTCCTCAACTTCCAACAATTCATTCAGTGACTGTTCGACGTTACGACGGCACTGGGAAAGAGAGACCTATGGCTGTTTTTTCCAAACAACTGTTGCAGAAGCCCTGTGGTCAAATGATCAAAATCCAGGCGCGTGGTGGACATGTGTAGAAGCCAAAAAACATTGGACAAAAATATATACGTGGTTGGGGGGGGAAATGACACAACAGCATATTGATTTAAAACCTGAAATATTCCTGTTGAGGAATCTTACCTGAAACTTATAGTAAAGAGAATATCTACTTAATTATTCATGTACTAACTGCAGCCAGAATTGTATTTGCTCAAAACTGGAAAAGTGAAGAGATTCCTACTGATGAAAATGTGATTGGGAAAACATTAGAACGTGCAGAAATGAACAGATTAACACTTGCAATTAAAGACAAGGAGCAATCTGAATATTATAAGATATGGGAACTCTTTTATCGATGGTTAGAGAAAAAACATAAAAGCTAGAAATATCTAATCAATTAGCAGAATAAGGAAAATATCTTAATAGAATTAAACATGGTAAGAAGAGGGTTGTTATAATGATAGATACATTATATATACTAAGAATAAGTGAAGATCTAAAGATGTTATTGTTATAGTGTAAGAGATATTATGTATATTAATAACAAGATAACAATGGGGAACTAATATCAACGTAATGAATATGGTAGTAATTTTGATTATTGTTGCACAAGGTATCTGTACGACACACCGTTAAATGGAAGATGAATTGTTTGTACTTATAAAAAAATAACAACTGTGGCAAGGAAACTTGTTCGATCTTAACTGTCTCGCTCAGCAACAGAAATCTTGAGCTCAACTGGGCTTGTAAAGTTGTGGACTATGTGAACGTGTGCAGGGAAGCTACCGCGTTGTCAACTTTCTCACAAAAAAGCCACGGGAGGGGAGGTGGCTGACTCCTCGTATGTTTTCTCCCTTGGGCCAACGGCTGTTGCAACGGACAGTTCCTGACCGAATGCCAACAGTGAGGTCAACCACGAGATGAGCTCTTCAAGGCACAGATATGTCACCATCGGTGCTTTGACTAAACAACTCCCTGCTGCACGCTTTGCACAAGAGGATCAAGGGGCCACACCCCAGGCACTACGAGACCCCTGCCACCAGAGTTACCGCCCATCAAAAATGCTGGACCAGGGGAATGTAGTCCCACAAGAAAATCCAGATTGTGTTCCCTTTCTGCATGATGCAATGGGTTGCCAGAACTGGCTAATTACAGGAAGGGTCAGGGGAGATTATATAGTATACACCAAGATGATAGATAGATAGATAGATAGATAGATAGATAGATAGATAGATAGATACCGTGTTTCCCCGAAAATAAGACCTACCCCGAAAGTAAGACCTAGCACTATTTTCTAAACCTGCCCTAATATAAGACCTACCCCGAAAATAAGACCTAGTGTAAATCTCCAGTTCCAGGAAGACTTTTCAGGGAGCAACCGTGCACCCGAAACACCCCCCCCCTACACACTCACACCCACTATTTGGCACCATAAATATATAAGACCTACCCCGAAAATAAGACCTAGTGTGTTTTTGGGAGCCAAAAAAAATATAAGACAGTGTCTTATTTTCGGGGAAACACGGTAGACAGACAGACAGACAGACAGACAGATAATAGAGTTAATAGATTGATAGATGATACAGATGGATTGATATAGAGATGATAGCTAGATAGCGATGATAGATGATAAATAGATGGATAGAGATGATAGAGATAATAGAGGGATAGAGATGATAGCTAGATAGCGATGATAGAGTTGATAGAGGGATAGAGATGATAGATGATGGATAGATAAGAGATGATAGCTAGATAGCGATGAGAGAGATGAGAAAGATGAGATGATAGAGGGATAGAGATACGATGATAGTCCTCCTATACATACATACATACATACATACGGGTGTGGGTGTGTGGGTGTAGTCCTCAACTTAGCACCATTCATTTAGTGACTGTTTGAATTTACAACGGCATTGCAAAAACTGCCTTATGACCATTTCTCACACTTATGACCGCTGCAGCAGCATCAAAATTCAGGGGCTTGGCAACTGGCATGCACTTATGATGGTTGCAGGGGCCCTGGGAGGGTCATGCCATCCCCTGTCGCGACCTTCAGACAAACCCAGTCCGGAGGGAAGCCAGGGGCTTAACGACCGTGGCAATTCGCTTAACAACTACGGCAAGGCAGGTTGTAAAATGGGGCAAGATTCCCTTATCAACTGTCCTGCTTCACAATTTGGGACTCGGTTTTGTGGTCCTAAGGACTAACTAACCTATGCTAACTAACCTAACTAACCTATAAATCCGCCACGATTTAAAGACCTGGTTATCTGCGCAGTCTGGGCTGTGCTGACCTCCTGGGGGGCTTGATGGTTGTTTTAACTTTGGGGTTTTAAATTTTGTATTTGACTTGTTTTCGTTTAATCTGGTTTTAGGTAATTATTTATTGTTATGTTTTAGCTGTGAGCCGCCCCGAGTCCTTTTGGAGAGGGGGCGGCATACAAGTCACATCAAATAAATAAAATAAAATAAATATATCTTCCACAACTCTCTCTCTTAGCCAACAGAAACCTGGGCTCAGCCGGGCTCTCATAAGCCCAGAACTACCTGTACTTCTCAATCAGAGGTCTCCAAACTTGGCAATTTTTAAGACTTTGTGGACTTCAACTCCCAGAATTCACCAGCCAGGTATGCTGGGAGTTGAAGTCCACAAGTCTTAAAGATGCCAAGTTTGGGGACCCCTGATCTAGCAGATTCTTAACAGAATTGGGATTTCCATAGGATTTAAGGCAAAAGTCTTCCAACTTGGCCACTTTAAGACTTGTGGACTTCAACTCCGAGAGAATTCCTCAGCTAACGTGACTGGAGGAGGAATTCTGGGAGTTGAAGTCCACAAGTCTTAAAGTGGCCAAGTTTGGGGACCCCTGTTCTAAATTAATCAATGACATTTCACAGTTATGAACACTTGTGTTTTTAAATCCCCAGCTTGCCTGTACTTAAAACCTTTTGCTTTCCCCCCCCCAAGTACTCCTAACTTCTTCCAACTGTTAACAAGACATAAAACGACAATAAAAATAAAGAAAAAAAACCCCACCCTCACAACCACAAGGTGAAACATTTTTTTCTTTTAGAAAAGGCTAACATGTCTTTTGTAGGCATTGTGCAGCTTCAGCTGTCCCTGCTGCAGTCATTCAGCCAGGAATCCCAAATCTAATATCCTGAAGGAAGGCTGGGCTTCAAGCAACTGTTTTGTTATCTTCCCCAAGCCAAGGATCATTAATTGTGAGAAGATGACAAAACTCAAAAAGAGGAAAAAAAACAGGGTCGGAGATGCCAGGAGTTCACTCGTCCTGACAACATTTCTGAAAGTAAGTTCACTGAAGAAACCAATGGTCAAACACACACACACACACAAATTGCAGACTACACAACTTCCGCATTCTGCTGTCAGCACTCCTGGGGCTCCAACCACAGGGGCAAAGTTTCCCTTCCTGGGTATTGATTTTTTTTCTTTCTTATTAAGCTTTTGCTTTTTTGCTTTTAAACATCTGTTGGCTTAGAAAAGTATTAGCAGAACATTCCTAACCTAACCAAGAACTGGAGAATCTGTCTGGCTTTTCACCCCCCCCACCCCCCACCCCGTAATGTTCATTTTCCAAGTCAACTCTGGAATTTGGCTGGGTTTTCTTTACTTGCAACGAGACACCTGAAAACAAGGGAAGGAGTATTTAGAAAAGAAAAAAGAAAAAAGAAAAAAAGGAAACCTTTGAAGAACAAAAGACACTTAGTGCAGACAAAGTCTTGTTTCAAAAAAAACAAAACTCAGATCTTTGTCTAAAAAGTTGCTCTACCTGTCTCCAATGCGCCTTTTTTTTAATGTTTACGGCTGTCTCCTTATATGGAAAGGAAGGACAGGTTTAAGAAAGAGGTTAGCTAAAGCCAAAAACAACCCCGAGATATGGGTGGGGGCTGGGAACCGCTTTTTCCACTCTGCGGGCCGCTCTGCGTCTTTTAACACTTCCCCAAATAATATAAATTATAAAAAAAAACTTTGTATTTTTTTTTTTTTGGGCCAAGTGTGATCAGACACACAAGGGATTTGTCTCTGGTGCAGCAGCTCTCAATGTGCATGCAAAAGCAACAGAGTTGATAATCATAATAATACCAATAAGAAGACGAGGATGATAATAACGATAACAATAATAATAATACAGCCATACATCATGAGTAAACATCCTTATGTCTAGGACACTACTGTGGAAATTAGGTGTTCAGCAGTGATGGCACAAAGAGGAAAACAACTACCTCTGCATCTACCATGTTTCCCCGAAAATAAGACACTGTCTTATATATTTTTTGGCTCCCAAAACACACTAGGTCTTATTTTCGGGGTAGGTCTTATATATTTATGGTGCCAAATAGTGGGTGTGAGTGTGTAGGGGGTGTTTTTGGGTGCACGGTTGCTCCCTGAAAAGTCTTCCTGGAACTGGAGATTTACACTAGGTCTTATTTTCGGGGTAGGTCTTATATTAGGGCAGGTTTAGAAAATAGTGCTAGGTCTTACTTTCGGGGTAGGTCTTATTTTCGGGAAAACACGGTAGTTGTTTTGGCATGCAATGTTCTATATAGCAGGGAAGGGTTGAAACAGTTTATGTCCAGGATATGAGCGGTCTGTAGAAGTTTTTAAAAAGGTGTTGGATAACCATTTGTCTGAAGTGGTGTAGGGTTTCCTGCCTAAGCAGGGGGTTGGACTAGAAGACCTCCAAGGTCCCTTCCAATTCTGTTATTCTATTCTATTCTATTCTATTCTATTCTATTCTATTCTATTCCTACTTCATTCTACTCTACTCTATTCTGTTTTCTCAGCCTTCCTTCTGACCAGAGCAATATATAGGTCCTCAATGGAAGGCAGGCTGATTGCAATTGTGGTTTCTGCCATCCTAACTATCCGGATGTTAACTATCCTAACTGTGGGAGCCTGTATGCCCTTCTGTTTGGTTGCTGTACCAAACCAGACAGTTATAATACCTGTGGGACAGAAGAGAGATCTGCAAAACATCCCCAAGTAAGGTCGGCAAGTCGTTCTTGGAGAATACAGGAAAGAGAGAAGGTCACCCAAGTTTTGAAGATGGCACAACTTGCTGGAAACCACGCACACACACAAAGATAGGTCAAAGCCCAAATGGAAAATGTGTCTCATTCACCAGCCATTTCACCCACAGTCATAAAGGGCTGGAAAAACAGATCCTCGCCTGCTGTGAGGGCAGAATTGTCTTCAGCACACCATGGAGAGGATGAGTTATGAAATTAAAACATAGCCTTGCTCCATTTTTAAACCAGGAATCAAAATAAAACCTAGTCTTGATCCATTTTTAATCCAGGAATCAAAATAAAACCCAATCTAGTTGCATTTTTAAACCAGGAATCAAATTAAAACCCAGCCTTGTTCCATTTTTAAACCAGGAATCAAAATAAAACCTAGTTTTGATCCATTTTTAAACCAGGAATCAAAATAAAACCCAATCTAGTTGCATTTTTAAACCAGGAATCAAATTAAAACCCAGCCTTGTTCCATTTTTAAACCAGGAATCAAAATAAAACCTAGTCTTGATCCGTTTTTAATCCAGGAATCAAAATAAAACCCAATCTAGTTGCATTTTTAAACCAGGAATCAAAATAAAACCCAGCCCTGTTCCATTTCTAAACCAGGAATCGCTAACTTAGGGAGGCTGACATTAGAAACAAGCAATTTATTTCTAAGATGGAAGTGGTTAAAAGTTCTCCAGCTTTGGTCATCTTGGAGTCCCGCTGTGAAATAAGAGGTGGTAGTAACTAACTGGAAGGAGGCATGCTTTCTGAGCCCTATCCCAGTGCCACCACTAGGGCTCATGCATGGCGCAACATGTTCTCTTTCACCTCATTGAAAAGAACATGTGGCCTTCCTCAGCCTAAGCCAGCATCTCTCACCATTGGTGGACAATGGATGCTGCTGATGGAGCTTCAACACAATGAGGTTAAAGCAGAGGTCCCCAAACTTGGCCACTTTAAGACTCGTGGACTTCAACTCCCAGAATTCTTCCTCCAGTCACATCAGCTGAGGAATTCTGGGAGTTGAAGTCCACAAGTCTTACACTTGCCAAGTTGGAAGACTCTTGCCCTAAACCCTACAGAAATCCCAATTCTGTTAAGAACCTGCTAGATCAGGGCTCCCCAAACTTGGCCACTTTAAGACTTGTGGACAGCTATGCTGGCTGGAGAATTCTGGGAGTTGAAGTCCACAAGTCTTAAAGTGGCCAGGTTTGGAGACCTCTGGGTTAAAGACAAAGAGACAAGCAGAATTGGGGGTGGGGGGAAACAATTTGCTCGCTGGTGGGGAACCCCCCCCCTTCAAACGGTGATGGAGAACTAGCTCAGTTTCCACGGGCAGGACCGACAGATGCAAAGATGGGCTTAACCCCAGAGTCCAACAGTTCTAAAATTAGCCTTTAAAAGAACGCCAACAGACTGTGCCATTCTGAAGTCATGTCGACTCCTACCTAGAAATTTTTTAAAAAATAGATCCGTGGCCTTTTTTCAGGCGTCTAAATTTGGAAAAGGCATATTCTGAATGTCCCATTTGCTTTCATTGGGTACATGGCTTTAACTCCGCGGGGGGGAAACGGGAGGAAGGCCAGTTCTCAACCTAAATAATAAACTATAATCCTCTACAGCCAGCCAAGAGCCCTTTCAGGGCGCAACTCTGTTTTTAGAGTCTCTGTGGAGACGCTCAGTCCTCCAGGTCATGGTTGTCCCAAAGGTGCTTTTTGGTTTTTTTTTAAAGAAGCAAAAGAGCTGAAGAAAGTTCTCGCATGAGAAGCAAAACATCTTCAAAGAAAAAACAGTCCAGTTTCCTTTTGAAAAAGCACCTGCTAACAAATTCACCATGGAATTGCAGGAGAGGGAAGATAAAGAATTCTATATAGCCTGGGAAAAATGGCAGAAAATAGAAAGAAAATGGTTAGAAAATAGAAAGAAAATATAATGCAAAAGTAGAAGCTTTAAAGTGTAATTAAATAGTGTGTATGTATGTGTGTGTGTATGTATGTATGTATGTGTCATGCTCCTGTTGGAGACTGACTCTGAGGAAGAGGAAGGAACAGCCGACAGGAAGTGGAAGTGCGGCTCCAGAGGTTGTGGAGGAGGCTGGGGAAGGGCTGAGCAGTCAGAGAAGGACCCAGGCCCATCCCCTCTCCATCCTAGGGCACGCAGGGAGGAGAGGATAAGGGAGAGACCTGGTCTATGGGGGAGGAGAGGGCCTTGATCCTCTTCATGGGCTGCAGCTGCGACAACTGAATAGGATGGACATGCGTAGGGGCCAGTGCTGGAAACAAAGCATGGAAATATCCCTAGTTTATGGTTCCTTTCTGAGTTTGGTGTCCTTCCCAATGTGTGTTCTGTTATCTGTGGACGTCCTCCAGCCCTTATCTTGCCTGGTTTGTGTTGCTTCTTGTAACTGTTGGTGTGGGTGTTTTTTGTCTTCCGTCAAGGATATTTGGAGCTTGGAAGCAAAGTGAAGGAATGAAAGGGGCTTCACACGTTTTCTGTGACTGTGTTTGTTTTGTATCCCACCTTGGGTCATCACAGTATGTATGTATGTATAGGAGAATGGTATAACTGATGTCACAAATAACTTCAAAAAATGTATAGAGAACTTGTTTTAAAGGTGAAAATTTAATAAACTTTATATATATATATAAAAGAAAAAGCACTTGCTTTAGAGCCAAGTCAGCATCCTGCAAAAGGCGCATGAACAAGCAACCTATCCCAGTCCTGACATCTCGCAGCTTGGATGTGCTCCAACCCCCATAAAAGTTAAATCATGGCTGGTTACTCGGGCACATTTATCTCCTGCCGGCTCTTCAAACTAACTCAAGCAAAATAATAATAACAATAATAATTTTTCAAGAAATGCCCAGGCAGCCCCGGACCGACTGCCAGAAACTTGGACACAGATCCTTAAGCGTGCAATTTACGGTCTGGGCTTTGTAAGAGATGGATGGATGGAAGGAAGGTTCCAAGGTGTTTCTGAGCCAAGATTTGACTTCCTGGCTCTATACCAATCATGGAAGATGTTTCTCTGGGCTGGGAACAACTGGAAAATATACAGGGAGGATTCCTGTTTATTTTCAACGGCAGAAAAGGCCATGGCAGCAGCTACTGAAAAGGTGCAGAGCTGTCACCTGCGAGACTAAACATCCTCAACGTCAGTTCCTAAAACAAAACGCCTGACACACGATGCACAACGTATTCACACACAGGCACACACTTTCCATATGTTGCTTTAGGTTGCCTTGTTTTGAGCTCATCCAAAGGAAGATATTTTAAGTCAGAGGTCTCCAACCTTGGCAACTTTAAGGCTTGTGGATTTCAACTTCCAGAATTCCTCAGCCAGCTTTGCGAGTTGAAGGCCACAAGTCTTAAAGTTGCCAAGGTTGGAGACCCCTGGACTAATTGGGAGCTGAAGTCCACAAGTCTTAAAGTTGCCAAGGTTGGAGACCCCTGGACTAACTGGGAGTTGAAGGCCACCAGTCTTAAAGTTGCCAAGGTTGGCGACCCCTGCCTCCAGTGTGTTCTTTAGTCCAGGGGTCTTGGCAACTTTAAGACTCATGGACTTCAACTCCCAGAATCCCCCAGCCAGCTTCTCTGAGAGTTGAAGTCCACAAGTCTTAAAGGTGCCAAGGTTGGAGACTCCTGTTTTAAATGATTCCTCGACCTTACGACCACCATTGAGCTCAACTCAATCGTTAAGCGAACGGGGCAGTTGTTCAGCAAAACTGGCGTCCCCAATTGACTTTGCTTGACCTGGGAAGGTCACAAATGGGGATCACGTGACACCCCCGGGCACATAGGTAGAGGTAGTCCTTGATTTACAGCTGTTTATTTAGTGACCGTTCAAAGTTACAACGGAGCGGGGAAAAAGCTGAATTTAATGGCCGTTTTCATACTTGTGACCGTTGCCACATCAAAATGTGATCAAAATTAGCCCGCTTGGCAAACTTGACTCGTATTTATGACGGGTGCAGTGTCTCCCGGGGCGATCACGTGATTCCCTCCCCTTTTTGTGACAAGCAACGTCCAATAGGGAAGCCAGATTCACTTAACAGCTGTGGCTTCTGACTTAAAACAACTGCAGCGATTCGCTTACAGACGATGGCAAGAAAAGTCATAAAATGGGAGGGGCGGAAGAGAGAAACTTGAGGACCCCTGAAAGGAAAGCTGCAGATCAGATCAGAAACGCGGGTAATGGTTTCCGCCCCCTGGTGATCGGTTCACTTAGTGACCGAGTTGCCAGTCCCACTTTGTGGTGGCTGAACAAAAGGCTACCTGGGCAGAATTAGTGCTTCTCCTTGCTGGAGGACTAGTTTTACAGGTTATATTCTGGTTTACCCGTGTCGGCTCTCCAAATTCATTCCTTCTGCTAGGAAAAAAACCAGAACAATTCAAGAGATTGTAGTCGTCCTTGCTACAGTTTATGTTGCTTCTTGCCAGCTGCAACTTTTGATATCTGCTCAATTGGGGGCACTTGAAATACTGTTACACTATCTGGCAGGCATCCCCCAAACTTGGCAACCTTAAGACTGGTGGACTTCAACTCCCAGAATTCCCCAGCCAGCCGTGTCTGTTTCTTTTTCTCCTATACTCCAAAGAGGAGAGATTGTAGAGGAAGGGGTCGCAAGAGAGTAAGCTCTGCTGGCTGGAGGATTCTGGGAGTTGAAGTCCACCAGTCTTAAAGTGGGCCAAGTTTGGGGAGCCCTGATCTAGCAGGTTCTTGACAGAATTGGGATTTCTGTAAGATTGAGGGCAGAGGTGGGCAAAAGGGGAGCAGAAGAAGGAAGGAAGGAAGGAAGGAAGGAAGGAAGGAAGGAAGGAGGGAGGAAGGAAGGAAAAAAGGAAGGGACAGAGGGACGAGGGAGGGAGGAAGGGAAGGGAAGGGAAGGGAAGGGAGGAAGGAAGAAGGAAGGAAGGAAGCAAGGAAGGGACAGAGGGAAGGAGGAAGGGAAGGGAAGGGAAGGAAGGGAAGGAAGGGAAGGAAGGGAAGGAGGAAGGAAGGAAGGAAGGAAGGAAGGAAGGAAGGAAGGAAGGAGGGAGGAGGGAGGAGGAAGGAAGGAAAAAAGGAAGGGACAGAGGGAGGAGGAGGGAGGAAGGGAAGGGAAGGGAAGGGAAGGGAAGGGAGGGAGGAGGAAGGAAGGAAGGAAGGAAGGAAGGAAGGAAGGAAGGAAGGAAGGAAGGAAGGAAGGAAAAAGGAAGGGACAGAGGGAGGGATGAGGGAAGAAGGGAAGGAAGGGAAGGGAAGGGAAGGGAAGGGAAGGGAAGGGAAGGAAGGAAGGAAGGAAGGAAGGAAGGAAGGAAGGAAGGAAGGAAGGAAGGAAAGGAAGGAAGGAACTATGCTGGCTGGAGAATTCTGGAAGTTGAAGTCCACAAGTCTTAAAATTGCCAAGTTTGGGGACCTCTGCACTATCAACTTGCCAGCCTTTTTCAAAGCCAGGAAAAAAAAACCCTTCCTATTCATATGTATTTTTGAAAGGGGTGGGGGTTTGCTGGCCCATTAAATGCCCCACTGGGAATTCCCCCCCCCCCCGCCCAATTAAGCAAAACACCCCAAAATCCAAATCCTGCTAGTTGTGCAAACTTTTATTGTGTTGTCCTGTTTTGTTTTGTTTTTGTTTTCTCAGCGGCTCTGCAGAAGCCACCGAAACAAAAGCTGTCGGGGTGAGTCACATCCATCATCCATTCGTAGAGGGCCTACAAAGGGATGCTTGTTGATTATCCCTGCAAGGACCACCCATTGCATTCAGAATTCTCAGCACATTTGCAGCCTGTTTTTAAGGTGTTCCGTCTCCAATTACGCGGGCTGCAGAAATGCACCTGAGTGAGGAACATCACATGCTTATTCAAAGGTTGGCGTTTGCGTTTGATGTTTGCCCCTCAGAGGGGTGGCTATCCAGACCTTTTTTTTTTTTGACCTTGTAAAAATTTGACAATGCTTCCCATTCTATATTAACAGGATTCCCTCTTATGCCCACAAACGGGAAACGCATTTTTTAAAAAAATACCGTCAATTTAAACTACCTCGGTATTAACCAACTAACTGAAGGTAAAACTCATATCAGAAAACCTCCCCGGTGTTGCCACTGTCCCTAAAGAGTTACGTAATTGAATATACTATATATGTGGGGTGTGTATGTGTGTGTATAAATAGACAGCTTAGCAACGGGAATTGTGGGCTTGACTGTGATCCTAAGTTGAGGGATACCTGTGCAAGGGTGTGCTTAGGATGGCTGGGGGCACGAGAAGGTGGGATGCTCTTCTTAACTTTTAGAAGAAGTGCAGAGAAGAGGAACAAAGATGATTGGGGGTTAAAACGTAGGAAGAACGGTTGCAGGAAATGGGTATGTCTAGTTTAGTTGAGAAGAAGGACCAGGGGAGACATGATAGCAGTGCTCCAATATCTCAGGGGCTGCCCCAAAGAAGAGGGAGTCAAGCCATTCTCCAAAGCCCCTGAAGGCAGGAGAAGAAAGTAATGGATGGGAACTAATCAAGCAGAGAAGCAACCTAGAATTAAGGAGGAATTTCTTGACAGTTAGAACGATTAATTAATGGAACGACTTGCCTCCAGAAGTTGTGAATGCTCCAACACTGGAAGTGTTTTTAAGGAGAGATTGGACACCCATTTGTGTGAAATGATATAGAGTTTTCTGCTTCAGTAGGGGGGGGGGTTAGACTAGAGGACCTCCAAGGTCCCTTCCAACTCAATCTGTTAGCCTGCCCACGTCTTCAACCTCAGCAAAGATGAAAAAAAGGAGCGGGCGTTACTGGCTCTCTGGCACCTTAATTTTCCACAGTGAAACGACATGAGGGTCATTTCATGCGCTCTGGAAAAATCCGGAATGCAGAATGTCAGGCCCGCAGGTAAGTGAGGGAGAGAAGGGGGCCCACATCCCAGTTACCCTCCCCAAAAAATTCACTTTGTCAGTCCATTTCCCCACCCCCCCCGCCAGACAATCTGGTTTTTTACTACATGTAGAGAAGTGGCTTTGAGGGCTGGCACTCAAACACGGAACCTACACTCCTCTACACAGGGGGAGAGAGAGAGACACAGACAGAGAGAGAGAGAGAGAGAACAGAGACACAGAGACACAGAGACAGAAGAGACACAGACAGACAGAGACACAGAGAGAGACAGAGAGAGAGAGAGAGAGAGCCACAGAGACAGAGAGGCACACAGACAGACAGAGACACACAGACAGACAGAGACACAGAGAGAGAGACACAGAGACAGAAGAGACACAGACAGACAGAGACACAGAGAGAGACAGAGAGAGACAGAGAAGAGAGACACAGAGAGAGCCACAGAGACAGAGAGGCACACAGACAGACAGAGACACACAGACAGAGACACAGAGAGAGAGAGAGAGACAGACAGACAGACAGACAGACAGACAGACAGACACACACACACACACACACACTTCCAATTTACAGCCTGGCGGGAAATTTCACACTCCTCCAATCAGGCCAATCCTACCGAGCGGCAGAGACCCACGGAAATCGTTCGGGTGCCACGTCAGCGGGACCGAAGCGGAACCGAGGCCTGCAGCCAGGTGTAAGCTGTGCTACGGTTGTCACTTTGAAGGCTGCACACCTCTCTTTCGTCTGTCTCTTGACACTCACACACATACACACCACTCCCACCCCGGGGCCTTCATTCCAAAAACTTGGACTCAACCAGCCTTTGGAAGGAGACGCTGGCATTCACGTCAAAGCCACAACTATGCCAGAAAAACATGGAAAAGCTATTAGCTGCTCGGAGCTGGCACCGAGTCAGGATAGTACGGGAGCCTAGCGTGGCTACTATTTGAGTGCAAGTGCTTCTCAACCTTGGTACGTAGCTTTAAGAGGGGTGGACTTCAAGTCCCAGAGTTGAAGCTGGGGAATTCTGGGAGTTGAAGTCCACTCCTCTTAAAGCTGCCACGGTTGAGAAGCGCTGCTCTTGGGAAGGTGGGTGTCTTGATTCCTGCCTAGTTCCTTCATTTCAGAGCAGGGAATAAGTACAAAGTTTCAAATCTATTTCCTGTTTTTCAAACATCCCAGTCCCTGTTTCCCCCCCTTTAAAAAAATGCCCTTTATAGGTATTTTTTTCTTCTCCTGCCAATTCAGACTCTGAAGCGCCGCCATAGCTCAACTCAGCCGGTTGGCAGCTCGGGTAATTTAACCGAATAGCAGATGGCCAAGGTTTGGCTTCACTTGTATTTGCCCACAAATATCCAAAGGGCAAGTCCTGGGCTGGATGAAGCCAGCCAACCTTGCTGGAATTCAGGAAAGAAACTCCCGTCAAATCTTGGGAACGAGTCCAATTTCCAAAGAAGGGAAACTTATCTTGTTGCTTTGATTTGCACTTCAAGCCCTCTGGCCAACCATGAGACAATCCTCTCATTCCAATGCAGGTAGTCCTCAACTTAACGTATGCCCACAACCGAGCCCCAAAACTCCTGTTGCTAAAGCAAGACGGACGTTAAGTCTGCCCTGTTTTACGACCTTTCTTGCCACGTTTAAGTGAATCCGCTCTCTCGTTGACTTGGCTCGTCAGAAGGTCACAAAAGGGGATCTCGTGACCCCCAGGACACCGCAAGCATAAATACGATTCAGCTGCCAAACACCCACATTTTAATCACGCTGCCATGGTCAGAAGTGTGAAAAATGGTCCCTTTTTTTCAGTAACTATGATTGGACACTAAACAAACTGTTGTTAAGTCGAGAACTATCAGACCTAGAAGTTAGGAGGCCGTTTCAGACAGGAATAAACAGGAGTGGAGAACAAGAAAGTCACAACATCACGGCTACCCTTCAAATTTAGTTTGCGTGCAAAGTAAAGTTCGCTTGTGAAGCTCTCAATGACCCCACAACAGGAGCCACACTGACCTGTTTTACTGATTTATTATTATTTATTGCATTTATTTGCCGCCCATCTCATCTAAAAGCAGCTCGGGGCGAGTTTACTGCTTAATGCATTAAATCTGCATGCTGCCCGACTCCTAACAACACACAATTAAAACAACAATAATAATAAACAAAAATAGAGAACGCCACACCTGGAATGCAGCATCCAGTTTTGGTCACCCCATTACAAAAAAAAAAAGCTGTTGAGAGTTTGGAAAAAGTGCAGAGAAGAGCAACTAAGACAATAACAAGGGCTGGAGACGAAAACATACGAAGAACGGCTGCAGGTTTTGGGCTCGGCTAGTCTAGAGACAAGAAGAATTAGGGGTGACATAACAGAATTCCAACATTTGAGGGGCTTCCACAAAGAGGAGGGGGTCAAATTATTCTCCAAAGCACCAGAAGGCAAGGCAAGAAACAAGGAGAGAAGAAATCTGGAATTAAGGAAGAACTTCCTAACAGTGAAGACAATGGAACTGTTAGTCGAACAGCTAGCTTTCTTAAGCTGTGGGTGCTTCAACACTGGAAGTTTTTAGAAAGAGACTGGACAGTCACTTGTCTGGGATGGCATAGGGTCTCCTGCTTGAGTAGGGGGCTGGAGTAGAAGACCCCAAAGTCCCTTCCAGCTCTATTCTGATTAGACTCAAGATAGCAAAGAGGACAGAATTCCAGAGTGGAATGGGGGGGGGAGAAAGAAAACACAACACACCATTGAAACTACCCAAGGACTCCACTTACTCGCCCTGGCTAAAAACCTGGGATTTTATCTGCATTACTCAACAGGCCTTACAACTAGCGAGATCTGTGTAGCTACAAACGGTCCAGACTTGAGGCAACCACATCGCCGTAAGAAGACCACCCACCAAGGTCAGGGGGGGGGGGGGGGAACAGCAACACTTCAGACATCTTCAGAGTTCACATCTCTCTGCCGCCTGCTCTCTGCGGCTATAATAATTATGCAATTTTCCGAGATCCTAGGCACCAAAATACATACATACGCCTCTGACTCAGGGGTGAGGGAGTTGGGAGGAGTTTAAAAATACAACCTGGATTCATTTGGCAGAGGCTTGCACCCAAAATGCACATCCACGCTCTCGAGAAGGAGGCAAGAGCGTTCTGCTGGAGAAGACCTGGTGTTTTAATATTTCCTGCCTGTGTTCAAAGTGAATTTGCTCCCACTTTTCCGGCCTTCCTTGTCGTTAAGTGAACCGCTGCCGTCGGGTACATTGGTAACATGCTTGTTTAGCGAATCTGGCTTCCCCACCGTTTGTCAGAAGGTGGCAAGGGGGGGGAATGGACGTAATAGTGCAACCGTCGTAAATACGAGTCGCTCTGAAATTTTTTTTTAAATTACATTTATATGCCGCCCTTCTCCGAAGACTCAGGGCAGCTTACAATTTTTGGGATACAACCCAGTGTGCTCAGCAATAGCCTTCATTCCATTGTATATGCCTGCTTATTACTAAGCGGCATTTTTTTACAAAGTCAGCTAATTGCCCCCAACAATCTTGGGTCCTCAATTTACCTACCCCGAGAGGATGGAAGGCTGAGTTAACCTTGACCATGTGACCAGGGGGATATCATAGGAAAAGGTCATAAGTCACATTTTTCAGTGCCCTTGTAACGCTGAAGAGTCACTAAAGGAACTGTTGCAAGTCAACAACTACCTGTATAACCATTTGTCTGAAATGGGATAGGGTTTGAACGGGGGAAAGGAGGGTTGGATTAGAAGACCTTCAAGGCCCCTTCCAACTCTGTTATTCTGTTACATCACAGGCAGCAGAAGTAAGAGGCCAGGATATTCGCTGTTTTTGTTAAGGGGCCAGGAACTGTATGGGTCAGGACATGACAGCTGACCTTGGGGACAAGGCTAAAACCAGGAAGGGAAGTGAGGGGCGTGGCAGGAACCCTTTGATCCCAGGGCCAACGAAAACCAGGCAACACTGGTGCCTTCGAACTACAAAGGGGGAACAGGAAAAGAAAAATAAAAAAAAGGAAAGGAACTAAAATGCAGCAATCATCTAAAATTAGTTCCTGGGATAAGTGATAATTGTGCTGTATTATTATTACACCTGACATAGCCGTATTTATAATAACATATATTTATACATATATTTATAATTACAGTTCCTTCCTCGGGAATTATATTGTACAAATGTAAGTCAAATCAGGAAGAGTGGGGGTGGGGGAAGGATAAGGAAAAATAAAATAGAATTTTCTGCTCTTTTTGAAAAGCAGGGACTATTCAAAGCATCGCTGTAAGGGAGGGACGGACGAAAAAATATTTGAATGTGCAGGAATGACTAGATTAACATTAGAAGTTAAAGAAAAAGAAGAATCTGAATATTACATGGTATGGGATTTGTTTTATCAGTGGTTAGAAAACAAACTAAATTAAAATGGATTAGATGTAGGGTTAGGAATAAGGGAAGCTGGTGAAAGATTATTTTGGACTTATATTACTTATATGGGAATGTGATTATTGTTATATTGATAAGAATATTAATTGTAAACACATGAAATATGTACCTAATTGACACACAATTGTAATGGATTTATTGTATATAATTTTAAAAAAAATTAAAAAGGGGGAGGGAGATTAGGAGAATTTTGTTCCTCACATGACACCCCCCCCAACCTGTGACATTTTTAAACTTGGAAGACATACAGGCACCTCAATCCACTCATTGGTGGCTCAGAGTTCCCAAGGGACGGGACTGCAGTTGGAAAAAGTCAGTTTTTCCCACACTCCGTAGGCTAAAACGATTGGGGGGGGGAGAGAGAAAGCAGCTCTAATCTCCCATCTCATCCCACATTGCTGGATGAATAATTGTCTAGCGAAGGGAGGGACGAGGCTGGCTGGCAGCCCTTCAAGCAGGCAAATGGAGCTGCCCCACCCAGCACTACCGTTGGCTTCTCTTCCTGCCACCGCCACCCCCACCCACTGCCTCTCCCCTTTGTGGTAGGCAAACACCAGGCACCTGACTGGCAGCCAAGCTTCAGTGCCCTCTAGGAAGGTAATCCAAGGCTGACCTCTGCCCTGCCCATGCCGGAAAGATATTCCCCTTCATGGGCACCCACGCCACTTTCTCCACGCCTTGCAAGCATGCAGCATGCCAGACCAGACACGACCGGGTTCACACGCACCACTGCCCTTCCTGGTCTCGCCCGGACAGGCCTCTCTTCCAAGGCATTCGCCTGGCAGCCTCCAAGCCACCCACACACACACACACACACACAGGCTGGCACCCACATACAAAGCAGCTGGGACCCCACCCCGAATGCCAACATGGGGCAAAGCACCGCTTTCTTCAATGGGATGTCCTGGCTGCCAGTTGGGATCCAGCCCTGCCATTGTTCCTTAGTGCTTTGCCCCTTCCTGGGGTTATTTAGGGTGCAGCTTCCATGTGAACTTGGGGTACTTTGGGTTCTCACGCTCCCCCTCCAGCCAGAGACTCCTGGAGCCCCCCCCCCACCTCCCCAATGCCCTTTCTTTCTGGACTCTGCATTGCACATCCAAGCCAGGACTGCATAGCCCATCGATGCCTACCAAGGCCACCCTGACCCTCCAGTGCCCAGGCGCAGGCCGAGGAGGTGCCAAGGGCCCTGTGCCCCCCCTTCCTCCTCCTCTGCTTCCCGGCCGTGACTCAGGACCACTCCCAGCCAGCAGGATCGCACTGCCCGTCCTGGCGCTGGCTGGGAGCCCGTCCTTCACTCCCCGGACGGCACCTGGCGCAGGTGAACCACCGCGACTGGGGGCCTTCCCGACCCCCCTCGCCGCAGGGCACCCCCCAAAG
The DNA here is from genome assembly GCA_009733165.1 of Naja naja. Lineage (NCBI taxonomy): Eukaryota > Metazoa > Chordata > Lepidosauria > Squamata > Elapidae > Naja > Naja naja. The sequence continues at coordinate 27,181,431 of CM019160.1, read as the reverse complement.
CCCGGCCTCCCCCTTCTCAGCTGCCCCCCCCCACTTTCCCCAGGCATGCAAAACGCCCCCCCGTCTCGAGAAGGCGCAACCCAGAAGGCAGAAACCCTCGATGGGCTCTTCCCCCGGTTTGATTCGCTTCCTTTCCCTCCTCTCTCCAGCCACGAGACCCCACAAAAAGTTGTCCGGGTTGCTGTTGTTTTGCACGGCGCCAAGCCAAGCCCGCTCTTGGGCTTGCAACGCGTTCTTCTCTCCCGGCCGGAGAACGCCCCGCGCAACGCGGGTGGGTGGGCACCCTGGTTGCCGAAGAAGCGCGCCAGCCCTTTGCATCGCCTTCGAGGAGAGCAAGCACTCGGCCCATGCCCAGAGGCGAACTCCTCTTGATCCTCTAGCTGGAAGCTGTTCTACACTCTCTCCCACCCAAAAAAATTGCATTGCCTTCTAGCAGAGCAAGCACTCTGCTCATGCCCAGAGGCACCCTCACCTTCTGATTCTCCAGCTGGAGGCTGTTTCCCACCCCCACCTCCCCAAATTGCATTGCTTTCTAGCAGAGCAAGCACTCTGCTCATGCCCAGAGGGGCCCTCTTCTTGATTCTCTACTTGGAAGTTGTTCCACCCACCAATTGCATTGCTTTCTAGCAGAGCAGGCACTCTGCCCATGCCCAGAGGCGCCCTCCCCTTAATTCTCTAGCTGGAAGCTGTCCCCCCCTCCCCAAATTGCACTGCCTTGAAGGAGAGCGGAAACTCTGCCCATGCCCAGAGGCACCCTCGCCTTCTGATTCTCCAGCTGGAGGCTGTTTCCCCCCTCCCTCACACCCCATTGCATCGCCTTCTAGCAGAGCAGGCACTCTGCCCATGTCCAGAGGCGCCCTCTCCTTGATGCCCATCGCCTGCCCGCCCTCACCTTGCGCTGCTGCTTCTCCCAGGCCGGGTCGAGCAGGAGGTCCCGATCCCAGTCGTCCTCCTGAGCCATGTAGTCGCCGATGCCCGGCCCGTTGCCGCCGTATTGATAGGCGGGTTGTCCAGCGGCGTGGTAATCCACCATGGCCTCCGTTGACGCGTGTGGGGGTGGGGGGGGGACTTCGGACTCGAGGCGAGCTCCGGCCGGAGGAAAGAAGCGGCGGGGCGGCGGAGGACGAGCGGCAGACGGAGAAGGAGCTCCCAGCTCCGAGCGCGGCGGCTGCACCGGACCGACTGACGACGACGCGCCCCAGCGGGGCCGCTGCGCCTGCGTCGCCCCGCCCACCCGGCCCGAAGAAGCCCCGCCCACGGGAGAAGAGAAGAAAGCCCGCTCTTGCCCGACCGCCGACCAATCCCCGCCGCTTTCGGGAAAGCGCAGGCGCTCCCGTCCCGGCTCCGCGCAGGCGCAAAAAGAAACCCTCCGCGAGCGGGAAGAGCGAATGCAGAGCTGTTGGGAATCGTCCTTTTGGCGGTCCCAGCAGGCTGAGGGGGCCAGTGCGCGTGCGCGAAGGTTTCCGATTTTCTTCACCACGCGGGCGGGGAAGTTTGCGCCTTTTGTGTGTGGGTGTGAACTCTCCCGCGTGGATGGATTTGCTTTTAAGTGTTATAGTTTCAAAGTAAAAAGACCAAATCGAGGAATCATGAACTTGGCGGTCCTTTGATTAATGATTAAGACAAATTCTTCCACAGTGTTTCTCAACCTTGGCAACTTTTAAGATGGGTGGACTTCAATTCCCAGAATTCCCCAGACAGCCTTGCTGGCTGGGGAATTCTGGGAGTTGAAGTCCACACATCATAAAATACAGTGTTGAAATACAATCCATTGGGGACTGTAACTTTTACTTCAAGTAACATCTATCTTTAATTCTGCAGAGATTCTCAGTCATCCAGTTGTCCCAAAGGTGCTTTTTCAGGAAGCAACTGGACTTTCTTCTTCTTTTCTTTTGAAGAGGTTTCGCTTGAAAACACAAGAAGCTTCTTCAGCTCAATTCTTCAAGAGCTGAAGAAGCTTCTTGGAGGAGAACCGAAACCTCTTCAAAAGAAAAGAAGAAGAAAGTCCAGCTGCCTCCTGAAAAAGCACCTTTGGGACATCCATCTTACACTGAGAGCATTTGCACCGAGACAAATTCCTTGTGTGTCCAATCACACTTGGCCAATAAAAGAATTCTAATTCTAGTTCTAATATAATGGTTGCAGGAAAGACAGTAATTCAATGAGGACTTTAGGCCATGGCATCTCACTGTCAGGAGGAAATTAGATAAAACAATCCACACCAATTTTGGACAATAGCCACTATTTTTTAAAAAGCCAGTGACAAGTGGGGTGAAAAATCATGCACAATTTGCATCTGGATTGTGTTTTTCAGTCACACTGGTACTTGGAGGATTCAACCACTTCCTTTCTTGGTGCAAACTTGAGGTTACAATTTAAGGAACGTGTGGTTTAAAATAACCCGAGGTTGTATCTGCTTCCCTAAAACGGACAGTCTCCACTTAAGGAAAGTGACCTTTGCTGTCTTTAATTTTTTCCTTTCTGCATCAGGGATCACAGGATCTACTCAGTTGCTTGGAAGAGAGAAATGGAGCAACCCTCAAGGGAAGTTTTATTGATTTCAAAAAATACAGGCTCCATTTATGGCCTTTACTCAGCCTGCCCCAAATAGTCTATTCTGCTGTGGCTCCTAACACCTCTCAAATGAGATTTGTCTACCTTTTATTTATACCTAGCACTGTGGATGCTGGCTAAGAAGGAATTCCTGGAGACGAAGGAAGTCCACATGTCTTGAAAGTTGCTTGCTAATGCAACTGCCTGTTCAACAACCCAGTGAGACAGCATTCCGTGCTTTTGCTGGGAACTGGTGACTAAACAACACATATTTTAACGCAGAGTTATATTTAATGTACCAGTGGAAGGCAAGCTGACCAGCAGAGAAGGAACACCAAGATCAGGATGGGATGTGTGGTTTTTTAACCCCTCATAGGCAATTATTACTTGGGAAAGAGGTAATTTTGGTGAGCCTGGCACCAAAATGTTCACCACCACCTACCCACCTCCACCCTGAACTGCAGTATATGCCGCTATCCTTCGTTCTTACTTCAGGTTTAAATCTAAACCACAGGCAAATTTAAACCTAGTCATGCATTTACCATAACATGTATTTTGGCTAGAAGGCTAAGACAATGATACCCTGTTTCCCCGAAAATACGACCTACCCTGAAAGTAAACCCTAGCTTGATTTTACTCGTGCGCCCAATATAATGGGCGAGGCTTTTATTTTGGATTTGGTGGTTTTCTCCAGGTAGGTTCCCCCCCCCCACTTTGTTTGTCAGAATCTGGCTGGAAAAGTCGCAATCAATGATCACATGACTTCAGGGCGCTGCAATCACCACTTGTTAAGTGCCCAAATTTGAAATCATGTGGACCGGAGAATGCTGTCTATAAGTCACTTCTTTCAATGCGGTCGTAACTCCAAACCATCGTTGAATGAACAGAGAAGGAGCAACAAGGCTTACAGGAGAGAAAAAGGCCCTGATCCCTTTCATTAGTTGCAGCTGGGAGAACAGGATATAAGAAGGGCGGCTGCACACAGCTCCTTGCTGGAACCAAAGCGTGAATTATCTTTGTCGAGGCTTATCTGGGTTTTGGCGTCTTCCCAACTATGGATGCTGCGTTATCTGTTGGAAGTCTGCAATTGATCATCCTGGCCTGTTGTGTTAATTACTTCAGTGTGGTTTGTGTTGGGTTTTTTTTATTTCTAATTATCTTTACTTTGGGTTCGGACTGCATTTCTTCCCTTCGTAGACTGTTTTTGGGAGAGTTTGATCTCCAGCCGAGGATAATTGGACATTGGGGGCCAAGTTGGAGGCATTAAAGGGAATTTATTCTACTTTTGTGACTTTGTTATTTTTGTGTCACGCCCCGGGTCATCACAAAAGGTCATAAAATGGGGCAAAATTCATTTAACAAACGTTTCGAAACAGAAATTCTAGGCTCAACGGTCGTCATACATCAAGGCGTACCTGTACTTGCAGTCAGAAAAGCAAGTATTAATGAACAATAACTGGAAAACGGATGTCCCACTATATCACGCTGGGAAGCGAACGCACAAGTGAACAACAATAACATCCTTTCCTTGCCGCAAAAATCCACTTTCAATTTTGTTAGCCAAAGCGAAGGTTGCTTATGGCCCAATTCTTTGCCTCAAGGCCCAATTCTCATCCCCAGCTGGAAGGAAAGAGGGAAAAAATTCAAGTGGCAGATACTTTCAATACTCAAACTGCCCTTCAGGGATATCTAAATAGGCGGGACTCACAGGAAGTGACCAGCAACTGTTGGAAGATCCCGGAAACTTTTAAGACGGCCTGGTCCCACGGGAGACCCCCAAGCAGCAAAATTCCTTCACCATTCCCACCATAATTAATTCATCAGCTGGCTACAAAGGAAGAACCCTGAATTAGATTCTCAGTCACATTAAGAGGAGGCATTGACTCTTAACCAGAGTGGGCATTTCCTTTTACACGAAGTATTTGAAACATTCTAAAAACTACACTGACCTCCCCCTTAACCCCAAGTTTCTCAACCTTGGTAACTATGTGCAGCTGGGACTAACTACTGCAAAATCCATTCCTCCCACCCCACAAGCTCCGTTCTCTTCCATGGCTGGGCCTACTAATACCAATAACCTGCTTTCCAGCTCCGTTCTCCTGTGCAGGGCAACCAAAGAAGACCCAGCCAATCAACTGGGACTCGGGAGGCAGAGAAGAGATGGGGGCGGGCCAGTCAGAAGTGGCATTTGCCGGTTCTCTGAACTACTCAAAATTTCCGCTACCGATTCTCCAGAACTGGTCAGAACTGGCTGAATATCACTTCTGACTGTGCAGACTTCAACTCCCAGGATTCCCCAACCAGCATGGAATCCTGGGAGTTGAAGTCCTCACCTCTTCACGCTGTTGCGGTTGAGAAACATGGCTCTCAGCAGTAAGTTTGAGTCCCCCAGAAAAACCTTTGAAAACTGTATCTTTGGATGCTCGGTAAAGAAACAGTTGTAAGTGAAGGAGTACCTCTAACTACTAGGCCACGCCTTTTACAATCAGCTTCCTCACAGGCCTCAATTTTTTTTAAAAAAGTAAACTAGTTTCCTTGTTAATGCCCTCCCCCTTTTTTTTTTCAAAAGAAGACCTTAGGATGGGATGTCGTTCAAAAGCTCGCAATGATTGCAAAATGTGTTGACTTCAGCCACGATTGTGGTGGCTATGCAAGTTACACTTATGAACAGAGGTGGGATCCAGCCGGTTCGGACCAGTTCTGGAGAATTGGTAGCGGAAATTCTGAGTAGTTTGGAGAACCGGCAAATCCCACCTCTGATTGGCCCCACCAACTTCATCTCTTCTCTGCCTCCCATCGAGTCCCAGGTGATCGGCTGGGTCTTCTTTGGTTGCCCTGCACAGGAGAACAGAGCTGGAAAGCAGGTTAGTGGGGTGGGGAGGGAATGGGGATTGTGCAGTATCCTTCCCTTGCCACGCCCACCAAGCCATGCCACGCCCACCAAGCCACGCCCACAGAAGCAGTAGTAAAAAAATTTGAATCCCACCACTGCTCGCAACTATTGCAAAACTGTGTTGACTTCAGCCACGATTGTGGTGGCTATCCAGTTACACTTATGAAGTGTGACTGAGAAGTGTGTCCTTTCCTTCATTGCCCTGTCTCTATAGAAACAAAACAGTTTTGTTTTCAGGAATTTGCTTCTAATAATCATTATTTCATGGTGGTGACATACCCTGGGTGTGGATGCGATACCCGTTCTGTTCCTAAAGCTGATCGGCCCACTACTCCTGCGGGCACAAGTACAATTCAGGCCTTGTAAAAGGTTAAGATAACACAAAATGCCAACACAATGAGGCAGTTGTCAGCATTATTTTTTGCATCCCTTTTTCCATTTTCTAGTTCAGGTGATTGTACACACCTTTTTCTCTCTCTCCTACTTCCTTCTCTGCCTAATATGGAAAGATTCACTCAGGGAGAAAAGTTTACAGCTCGCATTACGGGCATTCTATTAAAAAAACACATGTCACCTTTCTACCGTATATAAAGGAGGGGCCGAAGAACTCAGCAATGTATTTATTGTACAGTCTGTCCCGACCATGATGGAGGTAACCGGAAATAAAAGATATATACACCTGAGAAATCAAATGCTTTAGAGCAGCGTTTTAAAACCTGGAAATGTTGAACATGGGTGGACCTCAATTCCCAGAATTCCCCAGCCAGCATGCTAAAGAACTTTTAAGACGTGTGGACTTCAGTTCCCAGAATTCCCCAGCCAGCATGCTAAAGAACTTTTAAGACCTGTGGACTTCAATTCCCAGAATTCCCCAGCCAGCATGCTAAAGAACTTTTAAGACCTGTGGACTTCAATTCCCAGAATTCCCCAGCCAGCATGCTAAAGAACTTTAAGACCTGTGGACTTCAGTTCCCAGAATTCCCCAGCCAGCATGCTAAAGAACTTTTAAGACCTGTGGACTTCAGTTCCCAGAATTCCCCAGCCAGCATGCTAAAGAACTTTAAGACCTGTGGACTTCAGTTCCCAGAATTCCCCAGCCAGCATGCTAAAGAACTTTAAGACCTGTGGACTTCAGTTCCCAGAATTCCCCAGCCAGCATGCTAAAGAACTTTTAAGACCTGTGGACTTCAATTCCCAGAATTCCCCAGCCAGCATGCTAAAGAACTTTAAGACCTGTGGACTTCAGTTCCCAGAATTCCCCAGCCAGCATGCTAAAGAACTTTAAGACCTGTGGACTTCAATTCCCAGAATTCCCTAGCCAGCATGGTAAGCATGGTAAGCCAGCATGGTAAGCACCTTCAAGATTCATAGACTTTCCAGAATTCTCCATGTTGGCTGGGGAATTCTGGGACTTGAAGTCCACAAGTCTTTGAAGTTGCTGCAGTTGAGAAAAAAAAACTGCATTAGACGAGCACGTTCATTTCAAGTCACCATGGGTCAAAAGATCGCTGCAACGCAACCGCCTTAGTTTGTGACATATTAACAAAGTCATTTGCGCTGTCAGGAGGGAAAGTTCTACAATGAGGATTTGACTTTTCAGTTCCTGAGAAAAACTGTCCGACCAAAGCAATGCATTACGCATGTAATCAATTCCCTAACCCCTTTGCAAAGCTGAATCATCATCATCATCATCATCTACCACTTTCTGGCCAGCATCCTTCCTCTCTCTTTTTTTCCCCCTTGATCCTCCTAGAGCCTGCTGGTTGGGGATGATGGGACCCGTTTACCCCAGATCTTGGAGTAAACTATTACATATGAAGAACGGTTGCAGGAACTGGGCCTGGCTAGTCTAGTGAAGAGAAGGACCAGGGGAGACAGGATAGCAGCCTTCCAATATTTGAGGGGCTGCCACAGAGAGGAGGAAGGGGTCAAGCTATTCTCCAAGGCACCCGAAGGCCAGACAAGGAACGATGGAAACTGACCAAGGAGAGATTCAACCTGAAAATAAAGAGGAATTTTTCTGACAGTTAGAGCAACCAACCAATGGAACAGAAGTTGCATTCAGAAGTTGTGGGAGCTTCATTTTATCTATTTATCTATCTATCTATCTATCTATCTATCTATCTATCTATCTATCTATCTATTTGATTTACCAATCGCTTACAAGATAATAGGTTAAGTATAAACATGAGTAAGGATACAGGAAATAGGTACAAATAATTGGGGACAATAGGACAGGGACAGTAGGCACGATTGTGCACTTATGCACGCCCCTTGCAGACCTCTCAGGAATGGGGTGAGGTCAATAGTGGATAGTTTAAGGTTAAAGTTTTGGGGGGTTTGAGGATGTAACCACAGAGTCAAGTAGTGCATTCCAGGCATTGACCACTCGGTTGCTGAAGTCGTACTTTCTGCAATCAAGTTTGGAGCGGCTTCCATTGAATTTGCATCTGTTGTGTGCTCTTGTATTGTTGCGGTTGAAGCTGAAGTAGTCATTGACTGGTAGGACCTTGCAGCAGATAATTTTGTGTACTACGCTTAAGTCCAGCTGCAGGTGGTGTAGTTCAAGGTTGTCCAAGCCCAAAATTTCAAGCCTGGTGGCGTAGGGTATTCAGTTGCGAACGGAGAAGTGTAGTACTCTTCTCGTGAAATACTTCTGGACTCGCTCAATTGTATTAATGTCCGATATGCAGTGCGGATTCCAGACTGATGAGCTGTATTCGAGTATTGGTCTGGCAAAGGTTTTGTATGCTCTAGTTCAGTGGTCGCCAACCAGTGGGCCGGGAACCATTGGTGGTGCGCGAGAAAATTTTGGTGGTCCGCAGAGAAATGTCACCCCCAAAGCAATTAATCCAGGCTGCGCAGGAACACAAGGCTGCGCCACCCACATGGTCCGCGGGAGCACAAGACTTGCGTTGCTTGTATTGCAAACAACATGAGGTAGTGCGAGGAGGGGGGAAAGGGCGGAGGGGGGAACTTGCCCCACTCGCCCCACGTGCCTGGCCTGGCCACCGGGCTGCTTCTTTCTGCTTCTTTCTTCTTCTGCTTTTGGCTGCACGCAAGGAAAGCAGCAAAAGTCTTTCTTTCTCTTCCCCCAAACTCTGCCAGAAATGAGTCTTTGGGACCCTGCAAGGCCTCCTGCTCCAAGAGGCTGCGCTGGCAAAGACTCATTTCTGGCGGAGTTTGGGGGAGAGAAAGAAAGATTTCTGCTGTTTCTGCTGCTTTCCTTGCATGAAGCCAAAAGTCTCTCTCTCTCTCTCTCTCCCGAGAACAGAGCTGGAGACGGTATCCTGCAATCCCAAATAAAGAATGATTGACTGGTAGGAAAACGGGGTGGGGAATTTTCCTGCAGACTTTTTGGGGGATTTTCCCAGGGTCTCTGGTCCGCGGGATTTAAAATTATGAGTTTGGTGGTCCCTGAAGTCCAAAAGGTTGGTGACCCCAAAAGGTTGGTCACCCCTGCTCGTGGTTTCAGGGTGAGGTATCATCAATATGCAGATGATACCCAGCTCTACATCTCCACCCTGAACCATATCAGTGATGCCCTCTCCGTGACGTCCCGTTGTTTGGATGCGGTGCGGAACTGGGTGGGGAGGAACAGGCTCCGACTCAACCCGGCTAAGGCTGAGTGGCTGTGCATACCGGCATCTCGGATTACTCAGGATATACCATCTTTGATCATGGGGGGAGAAGTGTTGCCCCCCGTGGACAGGGCGGGCAACCTGGGCATCCTCCTGGATACACAGCTCAGTTTGGAGGAGCAGGTGGGAGCTGTGGCCCGGGGGGCATTTGCCCAGGTGCGGCTGGTTCGCCAGCTGCGCCCTTATCTGAGCCGAGTTGCCCTATGGACAGTCACTCATCCACTCGTCACTTCCTGAATCGACTACTGCAACGCTCTCTACATGGGACTGCCCTTGCAGACCACCCGGAGGTTGCAGCTGGTGCAGAATGTGGCTGCGCGGGCTGTGATGGGGGTGTCCCGATACTCCCATGTTACACCCCTCCTGTGCGACCTGCATTGGTTGCTGGTTGCCTTCCGGGTGAGATTCAAGGTATTGGTAACAACATACAAAGCCCTACATGGCTTGGGTCCGGGGTACTTGCGGGAGCGTCTCCTGCCGGCATCACGCTCCAATCACCCGGTATGCTCCCACAGGCAGGGCCTCCTTGGGGTACCGTCGGCCAGACATTGTTGGTTGGCGGTGCCTAGGGGTAGGGCCTTCTCTGTGGGAGCACCCACCCTATGGAACCAGCTCCCCTTGGGCCTTCATTTGGCCCGATCTCCGCTCCTTCCACCGTGACCTGAAGGCCTGGCTCTTTCAACAGGCTGGTCTGGACTGACCAAGGGGGGGGGAGGGTTGTTTTCGAGTTATTTTAATTAATTTTAATCTTAATTATTTTATCACTATTAGGCTTGTAATTGTTTGTTTTTTAATGTAAATTTTTGTATTGAGTTTTATATTGTTAGCCGCCCTGAGTCCTTAGGGGGAGAGGGCGACATACAAGTCTAATAATAATAATAATAATAATAATAGTAGTAGTAGTAGTAGTAGTAGTAGTAGTAGTTAGCAATCAATATTTCTGGAGGAGAAGCTTCGTAACCATCACTGGAAGCTTTCAAGAAGAGACTGGATTGGCATCTGTCAGAAATGGTGTAGTCTCCTGCTTGGGGGGGGGGAAGGTTGGACTAGATGACCTACTAGGCCCCTTCCAATTCTGATTATCTGTTATCTGTTATTTGCATCCAGCTGCACCAATCCACCAGCCAAATAGGCTGCAGCTCCACTCTCCAGGCCTGGGACTCCAGAGAGGCTCCTGCATGGAAGGATGCAAAGTGACGGGCAGCGTTTAAAATACGCATTTCTCTCTGGAATGTTCAGCATCGCTCTGGACAGGAAACGTCAGGGCACAACCCCTGCTGGATCACTCAGTGGAAAACAAAGGGGAGGGGAGAGCAGACGGGGAGGGGAAGGGGAAGGTCAGGAAAGAAAGGAAGAAAAAAAAATGTTGACAGAATTGCAAAACAGCGCGGAGGATTCCCGGCCAAGTTTTGAAACAGCCCCCAAACAGACACGTCTGGGGAGTGGGGGAGAAGAGGGGGAAATGCCAAATTCCCAGCCTTCCTGCAGCATTTCTCCCATCTGGAGACGGGCTTTATATGGCCACTTTCTGGAACCATGACAATTCCCCCCCCCAGCCCCCCCCCAGCTTTGCAATCTGCGCAGATCTCAGACACAGCACCATACTCGCCAGACAGACCAAGGCCTGTGCAAAGCCGTCTCTGCGAAAGTGGGGCTGGTGGAGAGGGGGGGGTTGAACGGCCGGCCGGTGTCTGATCTATGGCCATCTGGCTGTCAAGAGCCCGAGCCCGTTCCAGACCGGCTGCGTTCACACAGACCTGGCTGGTGGCAGAAGATCAGCCTTCACCCCCCTCTCCCCCCCTCGCATGGGGGGACCCGTTTGGGCAGCAAAGAGGTGGCTTGTGTTGGAACTGTGACATCTCCCTGGCTTCTCCTGTGGCACGGCCTGCACATGGACAATTCCCACCAATCGCGGGTTTTCAATTTTCATCCACCTTTCTCCGTAGGTTTAGCGCTTGCCCTGCTTACATCCTTTTTTCCTTTCTCTAACAGCAGTAGCACTTAAGAGTTATATACCGCTTCACGGGGCTTTACAGCCCTTCTCTAAGCAGTTTACGAGTCGGCCTCTTGCCCCGCAACAATCCGGATCATCATTGGACCCGCCTCGAAAGAATGGAGGTCTGCGTCAATCTTGAGCCCGTCAGGATCGAACTGCTGGCAATGGGCAGAGTTAGCCTGCAATACTGCATTCTGACCACTGCGCCACCAGGGTCCTTCCTTCCTTCCTTCCTTCCTTCCTTCCTTCCTTCCTTCCCTTTCCGTTTCCCTTCCTTCCCTTCCCTTCCCACTTAGCAATAGCCCTTAGATTTATATACCGCTTCACAGTGCTTTGCAGCCCTCTCTGAGCGGTTTACAGAATTGGCCTATTGGCCCCGACAATCTGGGTCCTCGTTTGACCCACCTCGGAAGGAAGATTGAGTCAACCTTGAGCCGGTCAGGATCGAACTGCTGGCAGTGGGCAGAGTTAGCCTGCAATACTGCATTCTGACCACTGCGCTACCATGGTCCTTCCTTCCTTTCTTTCCTTCCCACTTAGCAATAGCTCTTAGATTTATATACCGCTTCACAGTGCTTCACAGCCCTCTCTAAGCAGTTTACAGAGTCGGCCTCTTGCGCCCCAACAATCTGGGTCCTCGTTTGACCCACCTCGGAAGGATGAAAGGCTGAGTCAATGTTGAGCCAGTCAGGATTGAACTGCTGGCAGTGGGCAGAGTTAGCCTGCAATATTTCATTCTGACCACTGTGCCACCAGGGTCCTTCCTTCCTTCCCTTCCCTTCCCTTCCCTTCCCTTTCCTTCCTTCCTTCCTTCCTTCCTTCCTTCCTTCCTTCCTTCCTTCCCACTCCCTCCCTACTAGCAATAGCCCTTAGACTTATATACCACTTCACAGTGCTTCACAGCCCTCTCTAAGCAGTTTAGAGAGTCAGCATCTTGCAGCGTCTACAGAGGCAGGCTTTTGGCACCATCACTCTTTTGCAGTAGTAGTTTGGGGACGGGGCTCGGCGGGCTGAAGGTGGCTACGGGGTCCCTACTCCTACCACAGAAAACCAAGGACCTAAGATCTGTAAGGTTTGCATTTCCCAACCATCCTGCAAGGGAGTTCCGGCAAGGCGAACCAGGTTTGTCCATCCTTAGCAGAGGAGCAAACGGAAACCTAACCATGATTTCTTGATTGGATTGGATTTGACCTGTACAGATGGTCCACCTTGGCCGTAATGGCTCTGGGCAGCTAGCAAGAAGACTTAAACACTCAATTAAAGATAGGTCAAGGCAGCACAAGGAGGCCTTTTAAGGACAGCCAAGATCAACAACCCATCAGAGATAACTCGAAAACCCGCAGCTATGTGGCCTCTGACCTCCCAACCCAGGAACTCATTCAGATCTTCCGTGCTTTGCAGAGTAGGGGCCAACTGAATCTCAGGGGTATATTGTCCCAAAAGGATCTTCCTGTCGCCTTCCTCTTCTTTTGCAGAGTAGGGGCCAACTGGAATCAGGGGTATATTGTCCCAAAAGGACTCTCTGCCTTGGCTCCTGGGACCTCCCTTCTTTGCCTTCTGCTTCTCCTTCTTCTGCCCCCTCCTCTTCTTTTTTCTCCTCTTCTCTTCCTTCTTTCCTCCTGCACTTTTCTTCC